>JAQIWI010000002.1:0-217756 GCA_034698825.1 Deuterosminthurus bicinctus
AGCAAAAAGCTAGTATAGTTCTAGTTAGTACTTAAAAATACCAACATTCTTTCTTAGTATCACGTACATACTAGTATATACTAGACAACGCTGGTTCATGCATATACATACTTACTTTCTTCAGTATTTCACTCCCGCCTTTTCCAACCTAGCCACTTGTTCCCACGCGATTCAGCTTTGAAGAACTTGCAAAAAAATCATAAACACACAGGAAAGACCACTTACGCTGGAATTGTCCACACACGATAAGGTCCAGGCTTCCTAATTCATCATCCTGATAGCACAAGATCACTTAAAGGTCAATTGGTAAGAAACTCTACAAAAGAAACGAGTTCAATGGTAAAGGGAAGCACGAGGGAATCTATTAGCATGAAATGCAGGCTCTCTGCATTGTGTAAAAGAACTGAAATCATGGCTCACATTCCCCATCTCCAGCCTCCAGCTTCCCCCGTGAATATTACATATATACAGAATGCAGGTGAATATCTTGTTTATTTTAATATACGTGCCTGCCATGCCATGAGGGCCAATCCAAGGCATTCCCTCCGAAAAAGATTAAAAAAAAATGCAATCCCCTAATACTTTTTAAGTTGGATACGGGAGGAGCGTGGTGAGGTATGAAGACCCCCAAAAGTACCCCGTCCGTACCATTTTAAGGGCCATACTACCAATACCAGAGATACTTTCAGCCTAAGCCTAAGGCGACTTAATAATGTTGCTCTCACACGTTTGGAATCCACGGCATTGATTCCATCAGGATCAGACGCTGAGGGACTTTGTATATAGAGCTTTACTAAGCTCGTGATGGTATTTTGATGACTAATTTTAACGGGATTATTAGAATTTTTGTCTTTTTCTTCAAGCTGAAAATGGGGAATGGAAAAGGGGAATCTAATGATGGGAAGGATGACAAAGATGAGAAGAAAGTGCCAGATGAGCAAGACAAGAGGAATTATGGAGGTGGTAAAACAGCGGTCCCTGGAGGCCTTCCTATTCGGAAGAACCAGATGACCGAAAGGGTAAAATGCTCATTTGCAGACAAGGAGGGTCCAAATGATAATATAATAATGCCCTGAATAGAAAATAAGCGAGATCATGGTCGGAGGGATTAGTGGAGCTCTGATGGAAATACCTCCGCAAGTTACGTCAAAGCTAAGACCACCTGCAGTAATTCACAAAGATGATCCCATCTTCCCGACCGAGTCCAGGACTTTGCGAGTTAAAATGAAAAATGCGGAGAGGGAAAGTTTCATTAGAAGACTGGAATTGCGGATCGCTACCTATGATATGTGGGCTATTCAAAGTGTCCCCCATGGCTATGTCATTGCTTTTGACATTTGCATCGCCCTAGCGCCTATTCTTCTCATTTTGACCATATGGGACTTGTTGGCTGTGTGTGCTTTTGCCACCCCGCAACTGTCCACACTGAATAGACCGGGTGTTGTTTATGTGAGTGACTTGGGCGACATCCAGCCTAGCTTATCGAGATTTGGATAGAATGAGGATGTAATACTTTTCCGTCGTCCTCATTCCCACAGCCGTTCTATCCTATTGGAACCGTGGCTTCGTTCTATGGCTACATGATGCGATTTCTCATGGAAGACATGTCCAAGAAGACATACATTTGTTTAGCAGGCGTCTGTAAGTCATACAGTTGAGCTGTACTCAACAAATTGGTTAAATAGCCAATGTCACAATTTTACTGATGATGATAATGATCGGAAGGTATGTATCCCGTTCTTCTCGTTCTTCGCTGCCTCATTCACTACTTTTTCAACGGCTATCGGGACGAGACGAAAATGTGGTACTGAAGCTGCTTCAACACCAGCAAGCCAGAAGTTGTGAAAGTGTGAAAAATTCGAGGCTCATAATGTGCGCGGGATGAAAAGTCTGCATGATAATTCGTTGAAAATCTCATGTGAAATTTAAACGTCTTGTATTAAATGTTTCAAGAACTTAAATTTTTACACGCCTATATTACACAAGTTTGAAAAATAATATTAAAAATAATATTAACCAACGATTTCTATATCACTGTGACCTGTTTCCTGCACAAACTCCATTCGATTACTAATGAGCATTATTAAAGATCATGGCTCGATCTGGATCAGTGATGCTTGCTACACAACCGCGAGGTATATTCATCTTTTTGTTCACCTGCTTTCTTTCATCATCATCATACGATCAAACACTACCCCCTTACAATTTTCACAAGCACGGGCTTGTTTCCTCCTCATAAGTCATATAACACACAATACATTGATTTTACGTAAAAATGTGAGCATTCTTAAAACTACACCGCCGCAGCTGCCTACACTAACAGAATATATTTCATACATCATTGTACACAACACTATAAAATTTCTCTCTATAAATAACTAATCATGTGTTGCAAATAGTTTGTCGTCAACGCAAAATTCAGGAGAGTTACTGCCTAAGTAGACCCTTTGGCTTTAACTGTCGCCTTATCTAGGCTACTATACATTAATACGGAGATCGCATCTTTCACAGCATGGTACATGATGTTTTTAATCTGTAGTTTATCCTCGTGGTTTTGATGAGTATCGCTGAGTCGTCGGAACTCCTCCGTCAATTCGATGCAATGACTCACGTTTTCCGGTGAAACAAAGTCTTCAGCAATTTTTATACAGTTATTCAGGTTTCTCACCTGAAAAAACGAACACAAATACAAATGTTGACTTCATCTCATTCATCAAATTTACGCAACAAGAATCCAAAACACACCTGATGAGGAGCACCGGCAGGAATGAAGACAGCATCTCCCAGGCACTGAATAATAGGATAACCAATAACATCGTATTCGTCCGCTAGTCTTTTCCTCAAATCCTGATCTAAATACCAGCTTTGATCGTGAATTGGGTCTTGGTTCGGTTCAAGTACCTCCTTACGTTCCATGGCGACCTAATATGAAGACAATACTTATGACCTCAGCAATGGCCAACAACAATTACAACAAACAAACCAAAAGCTTACTTTGTTCAAAAGGTCACGGATTTTGTCAGCATCTCTAGAATTATATATATGCCACAGTGCCCCTGCAGTTTTCACATTGTCTAGGACCTTGTTGATGGTTATTTGGTCGCAGTCCGACTCAGAGATGGCTTTCCGTACCGCTGCAATGAAATATTTGGCAAATAAGTAGGACATTCTTACAGTAATCTTACACAAGAAGACAACAGCCTTCTTTCAGACGGTTAAAAAGCTAATAACGATCACAAATTTCACGCCAGAATTTTTCATCATTAAGTAACGAAAGAATAATAAAAAAAACAGCGGTAGAACTGTTGGCTGCTGACCTTCTATATGTCTACTATTATCCACATCCTCCGGTACCCCAACATGGACCATGACATTGACTGCATCCGAAATGTCCAGATGAAGATTCGTAGTGCCCTTCTCTAAATATTCTCCAGATCCATATGCGATGTACATTTTCGGCCCTAGGTCAGGCCGAACAAAATCATCAGGTAAACGTGCAGCTAAATTCAATCGACCATCTCGATAGGTGTAGTCAGTCAAAGGTAAAGCCTGCATTAGATCCTCGAATCGATCTGGGAGTAAAACAGCAAAGTCTTCTCCAGGCGGCCAGTCTTTTAGTTTGAGAAGCATAGGGTTTCCCATTTCATCCTTCAGTCTCTTCTCCACATGATCGAACCCTTCCCAAAATTTCTTGATTGGCTGATTGGACAAAACTTTACTAGACATGCAGTTGACAAGGTCAGTTTTCAGAGTCTGAAGTCTTGCGTCCTTGGCGAAAGCTTGGGGAGTCCAAAGATCTTTCTTGAGCCTTTGGGCTACATTGGCAACCAGCACAGGCTGACCACGCTTCCACATATCTTGAAACAGTCCTGCATTAGCTGGATGCCCTGGGTCCATCAGTTTCAGCAGGTTCCCACCGCATAACCACTCATGTGGAAGGTCTGGATACTGTCTGGTACTCTCGGCCAACGTGAAGGACCTAATCGGTAGGAGATTTTTAATGTAACTGAATGTTTCATTACGTTTGAAATACTTCAATTCCATCTTCGCTCGGGGGTTTTCGCTTTGTTTGTTAGCAAGAGGAATGTGCGTGTCCTGAGGCTTCGTATTAACATCTTCCCCAACACGATCTGCAGCCTTATTTTCAATTTCCTCTTTAACTTGACAGCTGTTATCCTGTTTACTCTGTGGCACATTGAGAAGATTTCTCAAGTTTCCCCGTCCTCCGCCATCGTCTTCGGAGTCGTCCGAAGAACTGCTTCCATCATTCTACGAATAAAGTAAAAAATAAGTCAAGTCAGGCTCTGCTATTTCAATTGGCAGATGATGGTGACATGCAAGTTTCTCAGTCGGTTAAAAAGCTCATTAAGAAGTTCATCATAAGAATTCTGCCTTCTATCTCAATTTTCATCATAGAAATCAATGCTGAAGCAGATGACCCAAATTGGTTTCAAACCTGCTGCGATTTGATGACACCGTTAGCTTCGGAAGTGCTATCATCTTCTTTATTCTCTTCCTTCTGAGTGAGAGAGCAACCGCAGTTTTGAGGAATGTTATACTTTTTCCTCATTTCGTGCACCAATCTTCCCAGTTCATTTAGCGCATCGCCAGCTATCACCTGCGTCAGCATCAGATTGTCCACATCGTGCTCCGTTTCCACAGTATTTTTCCCTTTCAGAGTAAGGCATTTTAACCACTGATAACCGTCACGGCCTTTACTTTTTTCCGCAGAAGTCTGCAAATTAATTCAATTAGATTGTATTACTAAAATGTTCCCCAACGCAGTATTTATTCGTGAAAAAGTACCTCTGGTCGTTTTCGTCCATCCTTCCTACTCTTAAAGCAGGCTATGCACACAACAAACCCACACTTCTCGCAAGCCCAATGGTAATTGAACAGTGTTGTTTCGCACACATCACACATGTCTCGTACTCCGCTTATCACACGTTTCCAAGCACCCTTGCCCTCATGTGACCCTTTGCGATTGCTAAGTTGTGCAGCGTCGTTCTCTTCTCGCACTAAAGAGCAGAACTGATCCCCAAGATGCTCGATCAGAGTTCTTGACATGCTGAACTCCAAGCGCTGAGGAAGATTTTCATCTGTCGGCAGCCACAAGTTCTTATCCTTCTGCAAAGACAAATCCCATAGACTTCAAATTCACACACATTAAAAAGCGTGTGCCATTTCGAGGCATAGAGCACAAACATCATACTTACCACCGTGGCGTCTTCCATGGGATCGGAAAAACCAGCAACATCAAGAGTCCCTTTTTTGTAGTAAAGTTTCCTGAATGCGAAAAATCGACAAAAAGGATTGTGGCTTTTTCCTCTTGGTCCAGAGGTCATACGGCACTCACGACATTTGTGCAGTTCTTTAGCGTCGGGGCATGAACGATCTTGAAGAAAATGCTCTCCAGATTTTTTCAATTCCTTCACCGATGGCTTCTTGTATTGGTTCTTTCGGTCATTCTTGGGGGATGCAGCTCGTCCTTTGGGACGTCCTCCTGGTCTTCGATCGTCAGAACTGCCATCAGGCGGGGTCGGTGGGTTGGACGGGCTATCCTTTCCTTTCGAGCTGTTCTCTCCCGAATCACTTCCACCTTTATCACTATCTGATGGCGGCTCTACTACTGTGTTGGATTTTTTCTTGGTGCGTCGGCCATTCTTCCGCTTACCCTTCAGGAGGGCTCTCCTTGCGACAGGCTTGTCACTGCCTTCTTCCGAGTCGGAACTAGCTGGTTGTTTACGATTAGCAGGAGCGTGATTTCCATCCATTCCTTCAGCTTTCCTTTGAGACTTGACACCACCGGATTTTCTACTAGTGCTGCCATTGTTCTTAGCGGTTGAGTTAAAACTTATCGACCCATTTTTATTTAAATTCCCAGAGTTGTTTTCATTTCCCCCTTTCAGGTAGCCTCCAGCTGTTGTCTTGTTAGACCAATTCTGGTTTTTCGAAGTATCACCGTCCTGGCCTGAATACTTCTCTAGCCAGGCTTTCTTCGGAGCGCCTCCCGTAGACACCACATTGGTGGAATTGCTGTCTTGGGAGTTGGCCGTTTCCACACTTGGACTTAGAGATTCCGTGCGACTGGAAGTTGTGGATGGAGGTGTGCCGGTCAATCTACTTATAGCTGGAGGAGTCCTTCCTCGTGGTGTCGTTGAAGGAGGAAGTGAACTCCCTTTGGTGTCCACATCCACGGGACTGGAGCTGTCCCGCGTTAAGTCATACGGCCGCATTTGAGAGGAATTAATTGAAGATAGACTTAAATTAGTAGGTTTGGAGTCCGGTTCCGACAAGTTATGGGCTTCAGCAGGCAGTCCATCGATGATTCTAATGGGATTCAATGGGAAGCCTTGTTTTTCCCAAGGTTTCGTTTCCACAGCAGGCTGAATCGGTGGTATGGATGGTGCCTTTGGTGCAGCCTTCAGGTCTAAAGGCAAATCATCACTCTTGACCTTCTTTGGCTCTAGATTTGGAGGAAGATTCGTTTCGTGTTCCGACTTCCGCTTGCCTCCCAAATCCAAAGGCTGGACTTGAGGCGACGGCGACCCACTACTACCATTCCCATAACCGCTTGGACCGGATGAATGCATGTAAAAGTTTGCAAGTTCTGCACTTCTTACTTCGTGTTGAGGAAGACTGCTGCCGGAAGTAACCGGAGGAGAGTTGCGAGCAATGGTGGCAGTTTTCGAAGTTAGGGATAATGGGACAACTTCACTTATATCGTAATGTCTCGTGGAAGGCACACTGGATCCGACACGGGCGTCAGGTTTACCATAAAACTGAGGAGGAGCTGGACTGCTCACTTTAGCCCGATTCACTGCGGGCTGATAATATCCTAAATTGGACTTGGCGTGATTACTGGAGGGCGGGGGTATAAGGGACCGATCAGCTTCCCGTCTGTGCACTGGGAACGGAGGCTCTCTTGTCCTCTGTATTACTGGACCACCTTTGGAGTACAAAATTTTAGTCTCAATGGGTCCTTTCGCTGAGTCAAAGCTGGATGGCGCACCTATTAAATTCATCAGTACATTAAAAACAGTCAACAGCACTTAAATCAGCTATCTTCTTCGCTTTAGGTGAAATATTCTAAGCCACAAGTATGAAAGTTCATCAGATGACGACTGACAGATCTTCACCACTTCCTATACTGGACACTCACAATCACTTCATAAATATGAAGTCTAAAAACGAACACAGCAACTTTTCTAAAAGTTCATTACTTAGCACGAGCGACGACAAACCAAATCTATGACTGATTTCTTTCTGAATTATCCGAGAACAATTTCCACTCAAATTCCACTCGCAAAAAATTCAAGAGTGTAACTTAAAACTCACTGCAATATCAAACTAAACTTAGCGTAGTGACAATTGAAACCACTGTGATTGCCACTTTCCAATTCGTCTTATGGTAAGAATTTCACTTCACTTGATCCGAGGAACCCTATCTTTGAACTTAATTTACTGCATTTTTACTAACAGCTGATTGCAGTTGACATTCCAGACGTTCCCTGAATCACTGCTACGACCAACATTCACGTGCCCAGTCATCAAGCCTATAAGGGAAGACCACAAAATCTTTTCCCATTTTAAATACACACGGACATATGCCTACACACTCAGCTGACACGTGAGTTCGAACTGACTTAAAACTCCCATCATTCCTGACTAAGTCCTGTTTCTCATAAAATAATCTTCACGTATTTCCCTCCATAAGCTCTTTGTACACACTCAGTCCCTACTCTTCCTGATAGATCGAATAATAACTTTGGTGACTGCAAAACGTACTACGTAAGATTCTGAGCGCGAAAGGAAACTTTATAGTAGCACAAATCAACATTAAATACACACATATATATATATATCTAAATATGTACTGTCCACCTCACGATAGCAATTGCAGTTTGTTATACTAACAAAATCACAATGAATAGCAGCAGTAACTACTACACTGACTCCAGGGATTATAAATATACAAGCACTGTACACGACGTCATACAATGCTGTACTCCCAATAGACATTGACGACTAAGCAACAAACCGGAATTCAGAACTACTCAACCAAGCTTAATACTCAACTCACCATAAAATGGTTTTTCCAGCCCTGCCGAGCTGCTAACTGGCCCAGCTGGAGGTAGCGTCAATCTGGAGAGAGGTTCTTCTTCGTATTTCGGCTGCTGCTGTTGCTGCTGCCATAACTACATGAATAAAATCAATGATCAATAAAATTATCAATCCAAAAGTACATACGGAACGCTCTTCATCTCTAACTAGACAGCATGAATAATAAGGGATCCAAGCCGAATTATCAATGAAGACTGAATACAACCTATACTGTTACTTTTAGGATTAAAGACAACGTGTTGATAACACTACGATTTGTCCATTCCACACACTAACCGAAACATACAACAGATCGAGCAAAAGGTTGTATTTAATAACAAGAAAGAGAAGGCTCATCGATCAAAGATTATCACAGCGGGTGCCGAGCTAAGATAGGATAGAACAATTGATCGCATACATTTTTCAAGCTTACACACAACTTGGCTAAAATTTAATACTAACACCCCAAAACATTGGACATTACAATATCCTGACTAATAAAACGAGAATGAAGAGCATTGCTGCTTGATTTGTTAACACCGCCACTTCATGCCCACGGATTGTCGAGACAAAGTTAAGCTTACCCTGCGGCTACTATTCTAGGATAAACAGTTCTATTCCGATAACTAAATTCACACGCACCTAATCTCTTCTCATTTCGAGCGTATACTCACACACGGCTTAGCCGTGTGAGTTCAGGTACGTATGTGCGTACGTGAGCACAGTATTTATACGGTTAGTCTGCCTTTGAAAATTACAACTTGCAACTTAATGAGTAAAAATTTCAGATGAATAATAATAATAATAATACCTTTTGGCTAGCCAAACGGAGGGATTCGTCAAAGTGTTGCTGAACAGCCTGATCCGTGGACTTCTTCGTGTCGTTGCTCCTTTTTTCTCTAATATCCAGCTGGGGACTCCTGTGATAATCTCTGGAAAATCAAAGTCAACAAATTAATGCCACAAATCAGAGGCAGACACCGCTACATTACACTCACAGCAGCCTCTGTTCACACGCACTCAAAATGAAATGATGCAGAGCCGCTTCTATCACCATAAATTATAGTCAACTAACTATAGATGTTACACGCAGCTGCATATAACAAAGAAAATACTTTTCATCTCAACAACACACGACGACTACCCCCATTGAAAAACATAAACACATTTGCCATGTGCAAGCAGGCAGCTTCTGGCAAATCTGCACAATTCATTCTTCCCACACAGCAAATTTTCATTTCCCTTCTTATGTTCACCATCCAATGAAGCAAATAACATTCACAATGACGTTAACCCCACTCCCGACTTTAGCTCAGCCATGGATTAAGTAGTCCTGCTGCAAAAATACCGCAAAAGCGTGTCGTTTCAACTTCCTATGATGACGTAAGGTTTGCACATGTACCATCAACTGTTGAATTTCACAAGAACTCGATCCCAATAGTCCCCAAGAGTTCATAATGAACTCCAATTCACCAAAATTCCCTGCTCCTTTCAATTTGAAATAAATGAGACGACACAAGTCAAGACAAACAATATACACTTGAGGAATACAAGTTTCTCACGAGAATTGTCACATTCATCATCATCATCATCAGCCAGATCCTGCCATTAGCCACAAACCCTTCAAGATCTACGTCTGCTCAATCAGTGAGAGAGTTAAACTAAAAACTCCCATACATGTATGTATATGTAAATATGCGCAATAACTTGCACCTTTTAGGGGTCAAGTAAAAACTGAGTACACACTATATTGATCCCCCAGCATCCAACTGTTGTTCGCTTGAAAACATATATATGATAATAAAGCTTTAAAAAATACCAACTCACCAATAATCACAGATACAAAACAATCTATTGTCCCTCAAGAACACATTGAATCACTAATATTCTCATAATTTCCCACAATAAAAAACACTGACTCATCCAAACCAAATGGATCTTCAGAGTCAAAATTTGAATATGAGTTCAAAATCCCATTCAATTATAATGCAAATATTCCAACCATGAAGAAGTCACGTAGGCACTGGACCAAAGAACTGAATATATATGACTCACCTCACGGGTTGTTGTTGTTGCTGCTGCTGCTGCTGATGCTGCTGCACATCCGCAGAAGGGTGACTACTGAAAGTTGCTGGTGATGCAATGTTACCGGCGGTGGGATATCTTGAAAGTGCCAATGCACTGCTATAGTCCTTGAAATAATTTCGGTCAGGCACTGGAACATAACTAATTCTTGAATCCACTGGGAGTCGTAATCCTGGTGGTGTGAGAGTGTTCAAATAAGTAAACCCAGGAGGGTGACCTCCACCACCGGCACTCCCTCCATTGTGATGAGCCATCAAGGCAAACTTGGTCCTGTCCACTTGTAGTAATAATAATAATATATAATTTCTTCTAACACCGGGTCTTCTTCTTCTTCTTCTTCTATCTTCCCCGTTACAGTCCACGTAAAACTTTCACTGCTCCTCGTCAACCTTCACTGGATTGATCAAAGGAACTGCCATTAATAATTTTCTTTAACAATCAAACACACACAGACACGCACACACTTAAAAATTGGAAATCATTATTATTAGAAATAGTGCAAGGAAAAGTAAAACGTCTAGTCTCGCTATCACAGTCAGACACGTACACAACAATCCTGTATTATCTATCAACTGTTCCCCTATTTTCAATAGCGATGCTGCTCCTCTAGGTAGCAAAAGAGGATATCTCTCGTTCTTTAACAATACGTACACAATGCACAGCCACACACTCCTTCACACAGTGATTTCCCACTATCCTCAACATCATTTTCATAGGGAAGCAAAGCCAGAGCACTCTCTCTCTTTTTCTCTCTCTCTGTCTCACACACACACACACATACACACACACATACATAAAGACAAACACACAACACCTGTCCTAAGTCTAGTCTTCACAACATGCACGCCTTCAAACCTAAATTTCTCAAACCGCCACAATATTACTATGGGCAAAGGCTGTGTAAGGAACAAGAGTGAATGAGAAGTTAAAGGCCTTTTGGAGAATCATAAAGCAGCATAAAGACAACGTCGTCCCGTAGTAGCCCCCATCGTGATCATTAGGAGCCACAGCAAACACTTTTCTATATGCTCACACACTGTACACATACACACATCCCCCACGTATCACCGCCACATCTTTCAGTTCTATATCAAATTACTTGCAACAGAAGGGAAACTGGTATTAAGTGGTGCTATAATACATACTACACGCAGTACACAACTGGTGAAGCAGGCTAGATGGCATCTCTTTCGGATATGCAGACTAAATGTAATATATAAAGTACAATCTAACTACAACTACCCCTTAGAAAAATCCTGGTAGCACTGTGAACTTCACAGAGAGAGAGAGAGAAAGAGACTATTAAAATCGTATGTATATGTATGCTCGTGTTTACATTGGGTGACTCCATCCGTAATAGTTTCCTCTATCCAACCGAGCGACACTGAGCACTACAACTCCTTGAGGCACACACAAAACACAAGCAAAATCTTGCGTACAGCTGCAACTAATTGGATCCCCCAAGCACTTCTTGAGATATCCAGCCTTCACACAGCTGTCAGCACATCTCCGAAATTTCCCTCAAACTGCGCCATCATCCAAGCCAGGGGAGAGAGAATTGCATGAGTGAGTCTTTCTAAAGGTTAATACCCCGAACTTCTCCAGGGTCACGCTCTCATGCCTACATGCTACTACTTCCCCCGGTGCTCCAGATCTATTGCATTCAACAGATCGATAAAACATGCTCTCACCATCCAAGCCAATGGAGTAGGTTAAAGCCATTAGCCTCTAGCTCATTCACGCTGTGGAAATTAATTCTCAAGTAGGAGCAGGAGTCAAGAGTGGGTTTCTGCAATATATTGTAATTGTAACTTGTAACCGATGCAAAATAGGTCAGAAACAGAGTTTATACACCATTTAATTACTTTGTCTTTAATGAATTAACCTGAATCATATGCTACAGCATGCTCCAGAGTTGTCATTTTTCACAGGACTGTATTAGTTCCTCGCAAACAAAGTGTCCAGAGTTGTATATGTATGAAGGTATATATATATACAAAGGATGTTCCCATTTACTCGGAATTGGAACTCAACAGCTTGTTGAATATATCCATGGAACATCGAAAAAAAAAATGAAAGGCTTATACCTGATAAAGAGCCCCCAGGGTCGCCTGTTAAGGGATGCCCAAGGATCCTCAGGCAATTTTCATTGATTTCCAGGCTATACCTACATTTGGCACTGACTCAACTAAATTTCTAGGGACAATTCTATGGGTTCTGTGCTATCTGAACGCAAAATTCAAGCAGCTACATTTTCATCATCTTGAATAATCCAACGCAATAGAAATATTATGCTCCTGTCATCGAGGACGTTATCGGGCGAACCAGGGTGCTACTCTAACTGTTGCCACCAGGCTTTCTCACTACCATGCACAACTATGGGGCTGTAATTTTATCAATATGAATTTAGCCATGTGTGGCTTTTGAAAAGCAGCACTGTACTACCTATAGTATGGCAGCATGATCACATCGTGGAAGCACGAGTATAATTAGCTCTACACAAACAGGCATACCTACTTACGTAGCGGCTTTTAGGGAAAACAATAACGTGTTACATGCGGTAAACTGGTTCTGCAGCTTTGGAAACTTTGTGTATGATATCCCATCCTGTCCCAGCATTGAATTAGCATATATTCAAGCCAAAAGGAGCTGAAATTTACCCTCCGATCGATGATGCTCTTTCTTCTTTGTACATACCAATAGGGAATCCTCAGCATGTGCCAGACCAAGTGGATCCGTTTTTAACGGCTACCCTGTAGTACATAGACGATTCAATGTGTGTGAGTGTTTGCAAATTGGAAAGACACGCACTTTTCTGTTCCTCCACCACATGCAGCTGCACATCCGCAGCCGCCTGCACTGTCAAACTATTCAGTAGCATAGGCCAGGCCACAGCACATTCCAGTCAGGAAGTTTTATGTAAAAGTGCATTGTACAGTACACTGACACATGTTGTCATATAATTCCTACTACCCCATTCTTCCGTCTGGGCCAGGCCAGGCGACAAGCACGAGTATAATTTACAAAATGAATATCTACACCACTATAGCATTAGTCAGTTCTGTTAGCAAGAGTTGTTGACAAAATATTATATTTAAATTATTAAGGCCACTTTCTTCTTGCATTAGATGATAACTGACTGAATGGTTTCTATCTTAGAAAACTTTGAGTCTCATTCACTATCGTTCCAACTAACTGATAAGTCAATGTACACAACATGGGCAGAAATGTAAGCTAGATGCACACACAAATATACACTGCACAACTGGCCGGGTATTATTTCAAAAGGTCTTTCTTGAGATGAGGCAGATTTTATAGTAGTATACATGTACTCCAAAGTACAACAATTATTCTTCTTCTTGTGCAGGGCACATATATAGTGATGTGTAAAGTAAAAGAAGAAAAAGCTATGGTAGAAAAGGTCTTACGTTAGCAGAGCGGAAACTACCACACTGCCGCCTCTTGGTTTTGTGACAGCTTTTGTACGGCAAACACACACCACACACTGACTCATCAGTCTAGGTAGTACACTGGCAGAAAGTTCACTGGTTTGGACTTGAATATGCGTAGCCTGAATGTCCTCTCAAGACCCGCTGCAGCATTTTCATATCTTCTAACTATACACTCACGCTTAATTTTTACTACAAAAGATGCAGTGCAGAAGGTAGGACGAAAGTCATGCTACATCTTGCCGTAAATGTCATGGCTTTTAGTGTGAGTACAAACACTAGCAGCTCTCTATTGTCAGTCAAGGAGAACATTATGTAGGCACAGACTAGTTTCAAGCTCATCTCATCCATTCAGCCAGTGATCAACAACACGCGAAGGCTTGCTGCCAGTCTTGATGAGACAGCAAAGCGAACGAATGCATGTGTATACGAACTATATTAAAGCCCGTACGGTGCTCTTTGTGCCCTTCTATATTTCAAGAAGATGCAAGAAGATTCGAATCCAAAGTTAAGGAGCTTTGGAGTGGATATTATGCTATGATTTCATTAGCTCAAACTAAAAGTTTGTAGATAGCGCTCGTCCTAAAATTTGGAAAGTTCGCAACATCTTCTGGCTTGTGTGGCTCGATCGCTTTAGTACTGGGACCACTGCTATACTAACTGGCTACTACTACTAATACTGCAAATGGTACCTGTTGGAGTCATTTGAAGAGAGGATACCTCTGAGTGAGTACTCTGATCGTCGACGACACAGAGATCGCATAGTGGCATATAGTCAGTCAATGCACTGACTGCTCAGCTTCTTCTGCTCGTGAAATACACACACAGTGCGCCTTGGAGCACACACTCGTCAAAGCAGTTTACAGCTGGTAGCTCCTGCTATAGAGCACAACACGAAGCTGCATTTGCTGTTGAAGGCAAGTGAAGATTCCTGTTTCTATGACTACACTCCAAGGAAACAAATGCACATATACTTGGCACACAAACTGTTAGTTGAGTTACAGGGAGCCCTACGACTTACATCTTAGTTTCCCTTTACCGCACGACGAGGTTAGTGAAAAGAACGTTACGCCGTTCTCATTCGTACATTTGCTATTCCACAGTGATCATCAACATTGTCGTTTTTTTCTGGAAGGGACACCACCACCACCGTGGTTGATAAATCGTCAATTTAATTAAAGTGTCATCCAAGTTTGAAATAGAAAATAAATACATGACTGCACTGCGGTCGTCTGTGTGCAACAAGCTAACCTTCCAAATTCTGAAGTGCTCCTCTCATTCGCAAATATACTTCCCGCCTTGCAAAAGAGGAACTGGACTTCCTCAAAATGCTGGCTTACATCCTGTCTAAGCTAGTCACGTAAGTTATAATGAAGTATTTTGTAATAATATAATTAATGTTTTTCCTTGTACTTGTTCCTGTAGTTTTCATGACAGAATTTTAGTTATTACTCGTAACATTATCGGTTAAATGTGTCTCAATTGTGATATTTTAATACTTTATTTTTGGGGCCATATCCACAAAACAATCGTGATATTTTCAAGGGATATTTATATGCATTTTTTGAGAAGTCAGTCCATGTTGTAATTCCACAGTGCTGACAAAGTATTCCACATCATTGCGTCTGCAGATAATCTTCTGAATTCGGGACTGGAAGGTGGACGATATTTTGTTTGTTTTCCAATTCCTGGTAGTGTATTCATTCCGTGTTTTAATTTGGCAAGTGAACAATTCAGCAACATCTCGAGTTGTGGATGATGGGATAGTCAATTTTTATGATTTTAGTGATGATGGTTCCTGGGACGTATTTGTCAGTGTGATGAGTTCGTATTTTCGGAATGCAAAGTAGACATGGATTGGAATAACTTGATTTTGTTAGTGTTGGCATTCAGGATTAAAGTTGCAGCGTGTATGGTTAATGACTTGTCCCCATAATATAACATTGTGTATGTAAATATGTGCAACGGTCATCCGTTGCTAGTGAGCTACTCTTTATCCGAGCAGTGCTCCCTGAAAAACATGTTGTGTTGACATCAGTTTCCCGCATTCAGTTATTTGGATAAGTGAATCTCTCAGACTTGCAACGCCTCAGAGAGGCTGGCTCCTCGTGGTTGAGCTTATGCTGTTGGTGGAACTCAAGCTGCTCTGTGCTCAGATCAAGGATGCATTGCTAGCTCGCTCAATCTTGATGCTCCATGTGTGAAAATCCGCGCAGTAGTATTGCGGTTGTTATTTAGGTGGAACATTAAGGAAATGGAATGATTTTAGGCATGATCCGGATTTTTTGCCCGTTACAAGAGTGTGATTTAAAGTAATCGTTTGTCGTTCTGTTCTTCACTCCACGTGTAAGGCCAAAAATAGAGATTCTCTGGGTATGTAGGTAATTATTTCGCTTGGCACGCATTCGGAACTGAAAAGGGTTGTTCAAAGCTAACAGCTCACACACACTGCTCTTACAGCCTATTCTTGTAGGTGTGGCGGCCATTGAGAATAACGGCAATGGCTCACTGTTTAACGACATTTGCATCTCTTGTAAGAAGGAGCATTATTATGCAAGTGGTGGAGACACTTGGAGACGTGAGGAGTACACTCGATCAGTAGTTATTCTCATGGTAGGATTTAGCTTGATGACAATAGATGTACATTAATGTAACTCGCCAGAGGTTAAAGCTTCCTTAAATGTCAAACTCCAACTGCTGGGCCCACGTCTTACTTGCATAACGTGTCGTCGTTGCCAACACTTTGAAAATGCACAATTGTCCTCATGAACGCGGATGATGGGCTGCCGCTGCCGGTACTCTGATGATGAATTCAACGTTTAAATCAAATTCAATTCATGAAAAGCTGAATTTATGGGCTCATGCTGTCGAGCTTAGTGTTGTTTTGTGTACCATGAGCAACTGGAAATTGGACATGCTTTGCTGTGATGCTGCAGCAAATACTTAAGAATTGATATGACATGGAGTAGCAACATGAGGACAGATGATGGAAACTTTGATTGTTTTATTAACTCCTGCGCGGGCAGAGAGATCGCTTTGCTCGTGGTGTGCAAATATAATGAGGAACCTTGCCTTGAATACGTGAATTGAAAAGGAATGAATGAGAAGAGTGGAGGTCCGTTTATGTTTGAATTGATCGACGGAAGGTTTTCTCCATTTTTGGAGTTGAAGACAAGGCAAATTGGTTATGCTCATGACTTCAAGTTGGTCTGTTGTTTGTGGAGGAATGACGCTACCTAGCATTTAGCATGCTTCCGTCATCATTCATTCCGTTTACTCTTAAGATGTGCATAACGTGCAAAGGTGTTGCTTTATTACAAGTCACATAGTCTTACCGAGTGCAATTCTTCGCAGTGATATTGAATAGCCATTACAGTGAGAATGGAAGTGGGCCAGAGCTAAAGGTTTTTTATTATGCGTGACGAATGGGGTTTGACAAGGCACAAATATTGACTGGAGTTGTGGCATAAATATTATACACTCGGAATCATTGAGTATTCATCTAATTTTTCACCATCACTATGCGGTTTGTCCTAAAAAGTCTCGGTATCCTTGTGGGCAATGCATTAAGTACGGACAAGATATCAATATTATTATGTACTGCTCTGTCATCTTGTCTTGTGGTGGTCCTGGTCTGGTCCTGAGTTTCAGTAAAGCTGTCGTTCGGCTGCTGATTGAGATCTATGTATTTATGACTTTGAAAGTTGCTTGCGGCGGCTTAAGTGGAAAAGGAGCGAGCGACTTCTCCTTTTCCTTACTTTGCAAAAACTTATCCTTGACCTTACTCTATGACATTGTCCAGTTTCAAGGGCATTTACCAGCTCTTTGAGAGATCTGAAATGAAATGTAGGAGCGCAGAACTGTCCTTGATGCCCCAGCACACCTGTTTCTCTTTCTCTCTATCCGTTTGTACCACAGTTGTTGACAGAGATTTCATAACAAAGGATTAATATTGAGGAGGGATTAATATTGCAATAATGCTTACTTCTCAAAGTTTATATTGTGACCGAATACCTTATGATTAATTGAGATGAGTCACGGATGGGTCCATCAGCTCATTATTTCAAACGGAAGCACTTTAGATGGTTTTGCATTTGGGGCTGGGGGAAGCACATGCGTGGGTCATTAACTCTTGATCATTTCCGCTCTTTCTAAAATGGGCTGGGCTGCCAAATGTGAGCATAGGGAATGTTGTAGTTCTCCATAATCGTTCTCCCAATGCTATCATTCAGCTTTTCATGCAAAACGAGCGCATATTGCTCATGATGATTGAGTAAGATGAGGAAATTTCTCATTTTTAGTCTTCATCTGGAGACGAAGACTGTGAATTAATCTGAGAAAATGTAGTCTCTGGCTTGGGAAATATGTTGAAAAAAATATCCTTTCCGCTCTACGCACTGCCAGTAATGTTCTCTCAAGCTGTTACAAAATTTTTTGTATTACTTTCCAATCTTTTGCTCTCAAATTCCAACATGACCAAGTATATTTTGGCAGTCATTGGGATAAAAACAAACAAGGGAAAATTAGGTTATTATGGATCGTAGAGTGAGTACTGCATGGGAATGTGAGCATGAGCATGTGGCAAGTTTATTGCAGATGGCTATAGAGATCAAAAATGATATCGGGGCACCGTGGCCAGGTGGAATATGTGCTGAGATCCACTCTTATGCTCTCAGCATTCCACTGACCTTCGCCACGGCTGGGTTTGCATTTCATGGTACGAGAGAATCGTAGTTAAGAACTATTCAGTGACTTGTCAGCTGCCTTATTGTATTGTGTAAGCCTCTGACAGCGCGATGAATTCTTGGCAGAGATGTGTCATCAGTCATGTCATATCTAGCTCATTTGAGATTGAACGCCCCTGTGACACAACGTAAAGGCACCTGAGCTTTCCCGGGAGACTCGACAGTGGGGAGACTCTTTCATGGGTGCAGGTTATTTGGTAATATATGTGTGCATGCTTGGTTTTGGCATGTATTTTTGTTTATCTGGTTATTGGATCATTTAGTTATTTTGATGGTCAACTGTCAAGTGACAGTGTCTTCATACAGAATACAGAACAATGCTTTGAGCTTTTCTTTTCACTTTGGTGAGTGGAAGTTGATTATAATGGGACTGTGCCTTTGTGATCATGATCTTTGTCGCTGGCCACAATGCGTGAACGCTTGCGATGGAGGGAACATGACTTAATTGCATGAGGAAATACGGATGTGAATGAAGTTGATGGGCCGAAGTGACTGTGGAAGAATCGTATTTCTATCTGTACTCTGTAGCCTTGAGAGGGACACGTGTTTAATGTCTAAATCTTTGGTCTGTAACGTTTGTTAGAGGCTTTGGATAGGCGAGCAATTGTCAAGGGTATAGTACAGTTGTGATTTATACGGAACTCATTTGAGGATATTAATTATGAAAGGGACAGATAACTCAACTTGCGTGAGTACTGCTTTATGAAGTCCCATTATGATACACTCGCAGGCTCAACTGTAATGTCCATTCAGAGGCCTCCTGTATATTTATGGTCTTGTGAGCTTTGAATGAGGTGCCTTTTGGGGAGACAATTTGAATGTAAACTGTCTAACACTTGACTCTGTATATATCATTTCCACAACTGAGCAAGTCAAGCGTCACTCCGGTGCAAGGATTTTCCTCATCGTTTTGAGCATCATCGGAACGGAAGTAAGACAATAGTGCAATCACAGTTCAATGGAATTCCTTGACGGAGGCATCATAAGCTTGACTGCTCTTGAGGGGAAAATATAGAGGAGAGAATGTGACAGATTGATTCTTGGTGTCGTCCAGGTGGAAACGATTTGGAATTGGCGAAATGAATCCGATGTGACTTTCGGCCAGTGACTTGAGCCAACTTACAAAGTTTTTTCAGTATTGAGCGTGAGAATTTGTAGATGTTGCTTGCACAGATGCTGCAGTCTCGCAATTGGTAAACTCAGTGGAACGGATGGCTACTGGTACATCAAGGCTGAACTCATTTGTGGATTTGCTGTTCGGAGCTGAAGAGTACATTATTTTTAGCCCACTGATTTTCCTGGGTTAGTCGGGAGGGCATGGCGGCTATACACGCGCCCTGCATGACAACTATTATACATGCAGTATCATGCGGGCTCCGTTCTGTATTGCAGAAATTCCAATCATGAATGCAATGGGAAAAATCGTCAAACGACCGAGTCAGTCCTCTCTGTGCATGGTACGAGACATTTGCTCGTCCTAAAGTCATATTTGGGATCTTTGTAACTCACACTCAGGGCAATTTTCTCAGGGTGTCTTTTCCTGAACCCCGGAAAGAGGTGGGCTTGCAAAAGGAAAAGGAAGACTTAAGTCGATACTTCTTATTAAAATTCTGACTGAAAAGATAATGTCTTCACCAAATCAAGTTCAGTATAAGATTACGGTTTATTACTACAACAGTGTTGTAGTAATCTACATCTAGCAGTTTTCACCATGGGTGTGAAGTGCAAGTATTAATATGCTGCATGAGTAAGTGAGTGCAACGGGAATGGTGCAGGGGAGGACAAGGAGGTCACAAATTTGGCTTGTTGGCGTATAACACACAAGAATACCCAAGCCTCGTTGCCATCATTAAAACTGGATGTACAGGATGGGGAAACTACTGCATTGCACGAGTATTGTCGTGCTGCAGTAGCTAAAATTTGCTTACAGCAGTCTGAATGATCGTGTGAACTAAACGATAATGGATAATAATGTGCAATGACCAAAACACTTGTGTAGAAATAGAAACATGTAAGACCATTCAATGACAAGAATGTATAAATCTTGTGGACAGTAGTGGCCCCTTGAAATCAATTTAAAATTGGGGCTCGAAGAGTCCAATGTGAGCTTGAATGGTTCAATTCAAATAGCCATTATTCCTAGCTGTGTGCTGCAGAACCTGTAAATATGTGTCGGAGGTGATTGCAAGCAAGTTTTCTGAGTAAACACGACAACACGAGGATGGCGGTCAGCAGTGTCCTTATAGCCATGATCTTGTATAACGCAATAATATGATGGAAGCAAAGGAACTACGGAGAAGACACCCACACGAGTCTTCAGGCCGACCGCAATGAATCTAATTACTACATTCGTGTTGCCTGTCGTTAGGTAGGCTTGCCACATTTCATTGTTATTCCTCTATCATTATTATTATTCTCATGTTATAAGACGGAGTCATAAGACTCAAGTCTCTTGCTTGTACTAACAAGTCGGGTTTGACACTGAAGTAACAGTCTATAACTGTTGTTCGTATATCAGCTATACATCCTCCTTCTGACTTGGATTGTAATGAGAGGGTGCTCCTAACTGAGATGAGGGGAAACTTTATTAAGAAAACAATCGAAGAGAAATGGCCGTATGAAGCCGCGATGATGACCAGATCGTTATTTACCACTCCCACATGATATTTTTGTTGGGAGGATGATATCACCATCGTCAACGATTAGCCGACTTATCACTCAAGCTCTCTTCTTCTCACTGTCTTCTCAGTGGATTCATCAGGTTGGATTGGATCATGAATAAAACAGTCCGCTGATATTAGTATATGTTACAGTGGAAGATTGTAAAATGGGTCCGTCTGTAATAAATACATGTTATGCTATTGGGGAAATGTATAGTGTGTTTTGTTGTTGTAGGTCGTTGTATGATTAAGATGGTTATGCAGAGTGGATTCGAGGTTATGGAGTTAGTTCACTGAGATGATTGTTTGGCTTGGGTCCTAAATGGGGCACATAATCTGTGTAGATGTTACATACTCTCGGAGAGCTTAATATAATAATTATATAGGTGTGATATTTTTGTGGGAGTTGGTGAGCTAGAGAAGAAGCAGCTGGTTATTACGTAGGATCAGCCGCATGTTTTGCATACATGATGATGAGTGTGTGCTGGAAGGAAAAGTTGCATGGTCAATACGTTGTTGTCTTCTTTGTTTGCAACTGTTTATTTGGGAGCTATTTGCTCGTCGTGTCCTCAAGTGGACTAAAAGGAGAAGAAGAATGAGAATGAGACTCATCTCCACATCTGTATTAGAGCTGGTGGTTACTGTGAGAGTCAGTGTTCCACATATGAACGACATTAGCGGAAGTAAGCATGTGCTGATTTGACAGCTTGGACACAGCGTTTAACGTGGTCTATAATGGGGAAAGCTTGAGGGTCGATTTTCCCTCCCGTAATTTGTTTGTTAGTTCGGACATGTGTTGAGAAAGTAAGAAAGTGTAGGAGTGTTGTTCGAACACGTACAACTGCTAATAATTATTGAAAATTTGATGATAGTTAGCATTTAGATTTAAAGAGATGTCTTCTTGAAGAATTAGTACAGGGATAAGTTATTTTAAACTGCACAAGTGCATACGGGGATTAGTAGTTTGGCTTCCATCTTAAATCTACTTGAAGACTATTAGACGGATGTATGCTAATGTTCTATCGGAGGGATTGTTAGTGGATTAGCGACATTTTAGAGTACCCTAATCACAGGATAATCATACTTATGCGACCGCACTGTGAAAAGTTTCTCTCTTATTGCTTGTATTTTCTCTTTCCACAGATTAACTTATGGGTTAATGTACCCTGCTTACTGTTCTTTCAAGGCAGTGAAGACGAAGGATGTCCGAGAATATGTAAGTTGGTTTTATTCTCTTCACTTGTAGTGATGTAAATTTGTGGTGGCACATCGTTGTCGGCAGATATGAGGACGTGAGTGGAAGTAAACCCTGCTTACTCATGCCACTCTTATTTTAGGGATTTCAGAGTTTTAGGTATGTAATTTTGCATGTAGCTGATTACGATTCTGTTGCCGCATGGGTGTGGAATAGACGCTCTTGAATGCAATGTCAAAGCTGAGAGTATGTTTGCTAAGGAAGCAATTAAATTGTCAGCGCTGCAAAATGTATGCAGGAGAAGGACTTCGTGAGCGTTGTTGCAGTTTGCAGTTGATGAGCGGTTTTTTATGCCTCCCTGCAGTCAGAACCGAAAGGTGTATTGATAATGAAATGAACGTGAAAATAAACATTATATTCAGTAACTGTTTGAATTGTAATTGTGAAGGAAGGCTTCGTCAGGGTGGTTCATTACTGAAAATTAATTTTATGGCTTGTAAAGTAAATGATTTGCAAGGATGAGCGTATAATTTATTCATTCTATGTTTGATTTCGTAGGTGAACTGGATGATGTATTGGATTGCCTTTGCGTTGTTTAGCGTCATTGAAGTTTTTGCTGATACCTTCGTAGGATGCTGGTGAGCTTTAATCCCTGCTCATTATTTATTGTGTTTTTTAGTTGTTGCAAATCTAGTTAATGGACCCAGATGCTGTTAGTTTTAATTAATACGAAAAGTATATAGCGTTTTAAGACATAACAAGCCTTTTTTTCGTTCTCATGTAGGTTTCCTTTTTATTATGAAGGGAAAATCATATTCCTACTATGGATGATCTCATCATCAACTCGCGGAGGAGCTGTGATGTACCGACGCTACATTCATCCGGCTCTCATCAAACATGAAGAGGTTTGTTCCGCACAGACTCTGCCTAGTTGAGGCTCATTTTTTTGAATGACAAAAAACGTGTGAATAATGTGCAAATTTTTTCACTGAGCAGGAAATCGACGCCTGTTTGGCTGACTTTAAAGCCAAAGCAAGTAGCGCTCTCATGAAATGGGGTTACAGGGTATTGACATCAGCCTCAGAGTTAGTGATGTCAGCCACTTTCCGGGTAAGTACATGCTAGTTTGAAATGCTCCAATGTAACCGTAATGATTAATTTGTCTTTGTTGCATGTTGCAGCAAAATGCTGAGCCTTTGCTGGATAACTTCAGAAGGACGTACAGCATGAACGACATTAATCGAGGAGGATACGGTCCGAGATATTTGGGCCCACCAGGAGGTAGTACTTAAATGTAGCTGCTTAAGTGTTTGTTTTGGAGCCCAATAAGGAGTTTTCTATTTGTAGGTGGCTCAGATTTACATAGCAGAGCTGCTCCACCCCCGTATGGTGACATTTACTTTGACAGGTAATGTACCGGAACTTAATTGTTATAATGCTAGGAAAAAGCTTGATACGGGATTTTTAACAGGAATGTACCCGCTCAAATTTACGGAGATGTGCATATGGGTGACGGCAGCGATGGGAATGAAGACCGCACTGCATCCTCCAATAATAATGAGTCTACAGTGGTAACAAATGACCAAGATAATCGTCGTTTACGCAGCAGTACCAGAAAGCGTCATGTAGAGGTAAGATGATTACGGTTATGGTTCACCAAAGAATCTTCAAATCTATAGGAATTTAAATTTTTTGTACTAAATAGCAAGGTGCAGTGGGTGGTGGTGTCGCAGACTTTTATCCTGACGGTATTCCATTTCATCTCCTTTATGGCTGGTATCCTACCAGTCCAACAGCGTCCCCTGCCTCATCCCTAATGTTCCCTCCTAGTTTTGATCCTGTAGCTTACCAAATGAGGCTATTCAGCAATGCTGAATCCCTGGCTCAAAATCGAGCGTCATTAGTGATTACGGAAGAATGTGAGGAAAGCGATCATAGTGATGAATTTTATGATTGTGATGTGGATGAGCAAGGGAGGAATGAAGGAGAGCAAAATAGTGGTGTGATAGATACAGATGGCAACGAGTTGTCTAGTAATGCTCCAGTGAGCAAACCAAGTAGGAATGTGGTTAAAACTGTGGGAAAAACAGTACTGCAAACCTTTGATGCTCCAGGAGTGAAGGATAAGTTAGTAGATGTACCAAAGGCAACTGAAGCAACTACTGCACCACACACAAGGACTGCTCAGGCTTTGGTTGGGAAAACTTTACAAGTTGCTTCGAGTGTTGTTACGACGCCAGCAATGGCGTCCGAATTCCGACAAAGAGGCACAACTCAGGATCCTGTGAGAAAAATAAAACACAGTTCATCATTTACCAGTGGAGAAGAAAAACAGTTGAAGTCACATTCATCATCATGGCATCCAAGTTCTTTTAGACGAGTTTTCCATCCTTTTTCCTCAACCAAGTCTGTTCCTTTGACAACTGGTAAACTCACGATGAATCCTGGCTCAACTGAGAGCTCATCGGTTGTCGAGAAAAGTTCGAAAACCAAGAGTTCAGAATAGATCGGGCACAGATAAGGGTATGAGGCTTATAGTAATGTATTTGTGTGAACTGTGCCTCCTGTAACCCTTCGTCCACTAGGGGCAATGAGACCTATAGTGCAACCTAACATAGTGCGCATGTAGCGTAAAAGCGAAGTGATTTCGACTAACTCAAACTGTTAGGGGCCCTTTAATTCGTATCTACATGTCTGTATAACTTAACTTTATTCACCTCACTAGTGTGTCACTCATGATTCATTCAAGTACTTCCTGTCAAAGTTAATTAACTCATTGTCTCTGTTTCTATTATTGCAGGTGTCTTCCACAAATCCTCAAGGGCCAATGCAGCGGAAGAAAGAAAAGATAAAGAAAACTGTGAAAACTGATCGGGCTGCCAGAGCACTGGAAAAGAATGCTTAATGAGGGCTAACGCGTCATTGTCATTCAACCTTACCGTCACATATCGTCTTCCTTTTTTCCACTTCTGCATTATTGCAAAGGCTTGAATGACAACTTGTAATCCGTCCTACCTATAGAGCCTTCTTATTAATGACGAATAATTATCATCCAACTGCGGTAAAATATTTAGCTTGTGAAAAGAGACGAAATGGAGGTGACTTAGGTGTTGATGCTACCCGGTTTTTTTGTTATTATATATAGCTGCAACTCGCAAGAAAGCTACTTCGACGCACACATGCAATCGCTGTGAAGTAAACTGAAATTCGTACTGCGTGGATTTTTATTGGTGGTGTATATGGGAGCACTTTAAATGTTGCTAAGTATCGGTCAGAATCTCTGCCTCATATTCCGACCAGTAATAACTCTCTTGATCGTGTATTTATTGTAATGACTTCATTACCTTGTAGGTATTTAGTTTTAGTGCTACTGCTAAAGGCATATTGTCGACATATGCTCAAAGGATATCTCGTTTAGGATGGTGCAATGGCATAAGTTAATCTTAAATACTTGAATAGTACGTGAATCTTTTGTGCAAGGTTACTGAAGCAACAAATTTAGCGACTTTATCGTGAATAAGTCTATCCACTTTAATGTGTACCTTGACACCGGTGCTGGAAGATATCTTAAGAAGTTTAAAATTTACGTTAGAGCCTAAGGGACAAGTTTTTGAAGAAATTCTGACCAGTTTTTCTCTGCAGAAGCAATGTATTTGTTGACACTAGAAAGTAAGCTCTTGAAACATGGCGTAATCCTAGTAAATGGCATTGCATTTTCTCATATTTTGTGTAGCAGTTCCTCGAGGTAAAGACTTTTCTTCAGACTATGCACAGCACACAGGGAATACTATTGTATTTGTTGAATATCTCCTTTTTCCTGTTTTTGTGTTAGAAAACAAACTAAATCACAGAGCTTGTGTGTGTGAGTGTATATGAAGCGTTTGCTTCATTTGTATATGTATGTTAATATAATAAGTTGCGGTCTCATTCGCGAGTCATTTCTTTCATAGTTTTAGTGAGTACCCGACAGTGAGTAGTCTCCTTGTTTTACGGTACTTGTAGATCACCGTACTGTGAGGGTGTAAACGATGTTTTTTTGTGAATTATTAGCGTAAATTTTTCGGCGAATACTCGATTTCTGCAATTTTACGCGAGTCGTGGACGAAGACTGATGTTGAACTTGAATGTTCACAGAAGTAAAGTAATAGTAATAAAGTATATCAACAACTTGCCTCATTGCTCACGTTACTTTCCGCCATGAGAATATTCGAATCAAGTAACGCCCGTCTTTACAAATTACGACACGAAAACTTAATAAGTGCTGACTATTTATTAATACCACATGCTCTTCTTCGGAGCGTCGCTCACAAAGTGAAACAGGAACACAAATTTTTCATAAATCGCTAAAAAAAACATCCCTGTAAAACTACCGCACCATTATAGCTACGAGCTCTAGTATTTGTGAGGTCGAACAGGCCTTTCTGGGTCGCATAATTTGGGGTCCTTCAAGAATTCTACTTCCTTTAAATATGATGCCATAAAGCCTGAAAAGCATAAAATTGAGACAATGAGCTGATTTTGTGAAAGAACCAAATTTACAATTAGGTATTTGAAAAAGTCACACAATACTACTTGCTGTCTATATGACAATATCTTACCAAACATGACAGCTTTCGAAACTTGTGTCTCCATTCTTTCATGCATTACTTTACACAGACCAGTAATGTGACGACCATAAAGCATCCCAGTGTATGGTGATACAAACTGAGACAGGAGTTTCACGTTTTTGTAATCAGGATTAATTTGATGTTCGCAGAGAATGCATTTTCTTCTCGGTTTCTCGTACGGGTTCTTTAGACTCAGAGGCTAGAAACAAAATATTACTTGATAGTTTGAAGCATTCATAACTTCTGATACAAAGATTCACTGTACATGATCAACTTACCAAATCTTCAGCACGTTTTTCCAGGACTTTATCTAAAATCTTGTCGTCTTGGTCATAGACCGGCTTTGGGTGTTCCGTTGTCGTTGTTTTCAGAGTTCGCACAAACTGACGATTGATGCAATGCGATAATCTAATTATTCTTCCATTTAAAGCCATTATGAATGTTATTTATTGGAAATTAATTCGTATGTAGTTGGCAAAATTATATTGTTCGAGTTCAGACGCGGACGGGACACGGGAGTTCTTCCTTTCCTTGTGCCTTAAAAACATTCGAAAGTGATTTTTCCGAGCTCAAAAGTATTTGACGAATGGAAACGCGACTTTGCTGGTCATGTCGATGGAGAGCCCATAGAAATTTGTTGGGGGGAAAAATAAATCTGACTTGATGTGGACAATTATTTATTTTATTATTTGTCATTGGCAAGTTAACCTTAATTTTTTGTCATATATATATCTATTGTGAGAATTTGTGAAACACTTTGCATACTTATTGAAGCAA
Organism: Deuterosminthurus bicinctus; assembly: GCA_034698825.1. Lineage (NCBI taxonomy): Eukaryota > Metazoa > Arthropoda > Collembola > Symphypleona > Bourletiellidae > Deuterosminthurus > Deuterosminthurus bicinctus. The sequence continues at coordinate 27,622 of JAQIWI010000002.1, forward strand.
TGCTACAACTGAGGTGACAAATTAAGGTGAGTTTTGAAAAGAATTGTGTAACTTGAAGAAGCCGGCATGAGTGTGCTTTTCTCCATGATAGGTCTGTCTTTGATGTTTTAACAGTCGGCACTGTTCCTGTAGTTAGGTCAAGTTTGAGCCAGGTTACGTGATGGATTTCCAAGATGTGCTCGTTAAAGAAATGGGAGCGTTGGTGTCCTCGTCATACCTAAGTCAAGGATCTCAGGCGAGGGCCTCAAGGAACAAGCAGTTCGCCATACTATTACAAGAGGTTAGTGCCTCTGTGCAAGATATCTTCATTCTTTTGTAATCACAACTAAATGTTTATTTGAATCTCAGAAAAAATGGCCCAAAGAGGGCTGGGACGACCTATCTATCGAGCTATTCTTGAATGAGCTCGCCGCAATGGATAGTAACAATTTTCCCTCTCGAGTCGGCGTTGGGGAGCGAGAGGGTCGAATATACTCAGGTAAGTCTTTCAATCCGGTGGCAACTAGGCAGCTAGTTTACATTCATTAATATTATTTGGAGGATGACGCTTTTATTTTTCTGGAAGATTTGGTAGCTAAGAGACACTTCCGGCTCTCTCACGGTGTCGGTAGATCTGGGGATGTTGCGGAAGTACAACCAAAGGCTGCTGGATCAAGTGTGCTCTCAGTATTAACAAATGCTCTGCTTAAGGATTTGTGTAGAATGCAAGGTACGGTGAACATAATCAATGGCTTGTACTCCTTATAGAATGCTGTGTATATTGATTTTCATGTCATTTTCAGTTTCTAGGAAGGTGGAGGATGTATTCCTGTGCCCCACAGCTACAGGACTTAGTATTTCACTCGTACTACTTACTCTAAAGCGAGAGAAACCGAATGCAACGTTTGTGATATGGCCAAGAGTTGACCAAAAGTCTTGTTTCAAAAGCATGCTGACAGCAGGTATGTCATTCTTTATGGATTATGAGGTGGAATACAATTGTATACTTGTATTTTCCCTATTTTTCAGGTCTTACCCCGATTGTCATGGAGCCAAAAATGGTTGGTGAGGAATTGCAGACGGACATTGGTGCTATTGCTAAAGTGATAATAGACAGAGGACCAGAAAATATCCTTTGTGTTCTTACTACTACGAGTTGCTTCGCCCCTCGTTCATGTGATATTTTAGAAGAGGCTGGGAAACTTTGCAAGACTCATGATATCTATCACGTTGTGAATAATGCGTACGGTTTGCAGAGCGGAAAATGTACTTACGCAATATCACAAGCAGCGCAGTGAGTCCGTCTTTTCAAAATATGTTACATTAGTGAGAGCTTGCTTAGTTAAAATAATAAGTGATATTATCATATTTTTGGTAGTCACGGACGTGTGGACATCTTTGTCCAGAGTACTGACAAGAATCTAATGGTTCCTGTTGGCGGCGCTATAATTGCAGGCTTTGATGGGAAGCTAGTCAAGAAAATTCGGGAAAATTATCCTGGTAATTTTGTCACACGATAACAGTAATATCGAGTATGATTTAATACCAGTAAATGCTTTCAGGCCGAGCATCATCCAGTCAGCTTATAGATGTTTTCATCACTATGTTATCTATGGGTGCAAATGAGTACATCCAGCTGCTACAGAAACGTCGCGAAAATTTTCAGTACCTCAAGGCAAGATTGACCGCTACCGCCGAAGAATTTAGTGAACATGTGATAGAAACTCCTGGAAACCAAATTTCGATAGGTATGCACGTTAAATCATTCTCATGTTCCTCAGCTTTTTTTCATGGTTGCAAGTTTTTTGGTATTTATGCAGGAATGACTCTGTCTTCGGTAGCCAGCTCATTACAAGATCCATCACAAGTCACAAAATTGGGTTCTATGCTGTTCCTTCGGTCTGTTTGTGGTGCCAGGGTGATTTGGCCTAACGGGCGAGCATCAATTGAAAATTTTGAATTCAAAGGTATTTTCCTTGAAATTTAGAAATTTGTTTTGTTTCACTTTTCATCCCGCAAGTGCATTTTTTGTGATGTCACTTTTAGGCTGGGGATCTCATTGCAACGCCTATCCTCATCCGTACATAACTGCAGCAGCCTCTATAGGTATGGAAAAATCAGACGTAGACGGGTTCATTGATAAATTGGAAGATTGCCTCAAGAAGCTTAGTAAACCGGCATAAAAGTCAAGATGGCTTTAAACTTATTACCGTCGTCAAGTATGTTGTGTATTCTTATCTAATCAACTGATCATATTTATTGCCAGGGATATCGGTGATTTAGTTTTTGTAAGTATTCGATTATTTAGATAAAACTAAAAGCATTAACTTTGCATTCATGTAAATGAGCATTACAAAGCACGTAGTCAAAGTTTCTCTAGTTTACGTAAGAGGGGTCATGCCCGGGAGACATGCCCGCCGACTAAAACCTTTTAAGATTGAAAAGTTGGGCTTGTACTGGGTACTCACAGTTCCTGAAGGCCCGTTCACAGGCGCTCGTCAAGTGATTTCCGCATTTTATCGTTTCGTTTACCTGTCCCGTATCCTTCAATAATAATCATTCACATCTTTTTGTCTTTTCGATTCTCAACTTAATGCCTTGAGCTCAAAGACGTAACTTTTAGATTGTCTGTTGGATGATTGATAAGGAATGAACTTGATTATAAAACGTTTATATATTTATAAAGCAATTTGTGTACGGTTCTACCCACTCGAGCGAATGGGTTTTGCGGGCGTGTGTATAATTGTTACAGACTGCAAAATTTTACGGCGCCGTACCGATTATAACCTAAAGTTTCTCTCTGTATTGCTCTCAAATGCAAGTGTCTGACCAAGCCTTTGGAAGGCAAGGTAGTGTAAAATTATGTACTGAGCATTCAGTGACATAATTTTTGTGATGTACACCTCAGGTAAAATCTAGTGTGCCTGTTGACACACATTGTACATAGACCTAATGTATCACAATGAATAGTGCTAATCCTTTATTCACTCTCTGCATTAAATTAGCATGCAGGAGGCATTGTGGCACGATATGAATATGATCATATTGTGAACAATGGCGGCATTTAATCGATAAGTAAGGTCGATAGTCACTTCTCACGTCGATTGAGATTTTTTGTATGAATAAATAAATGAGACACCGAACGGCGTTCATTTTCTCCTTTTGAGGAGCACTGTGGGAGTAAGCACTTTTTCTCGCACGTTGCACTATACTCCCAAGCGGTCTGCAATTGCAAATTAGTCAATTGCAGCAATATTACCAGCATTCGATATGAACGACCGTTGACAAAGTCCCTGTGGTCATCCCATTATCCCAAGGTCAACGATGTGATTGACAACTGGCTAGCTGACGCAGGTAAAATTAAGGTACTTGTTGGCATTTTTATTCATATATTGAGACATAATCCGCTCATCTTCATACATACAAATGAGTCTCCCTTACTTCTAATAGTATTTACTCATCATTAAATATTTCTTGTATCACTGAACTGAGCAGCATGCGTTGTGCATGCACGCCGCGGGGAACATTTGGCGGGACTGACTGCAAGCTGTTCTGTGTCAATGTGGAAGTGAGAAGTTTCAAGTTTCGGTAAGCAACAATGATACGGCAGTATAAAGCGTTGAACTGGTGGCAGCGGTTGCAAGCCATGTGGATGGGAGATCAATCACTCACTCGCTCATCCCACGGAAATGTATGCGATTGATGCCCTCGCCATAACTGTAAGTGACTGACTAGTTGGGTAGCGGTTCTATTTTCCGAAAGGTCTCTGCCGTTGTCATATCGTCCGTCACTTAGATCATCAGTATCTTGTAGTTTCCGTTACTTCTGTCACATATGAGCTAGCTTTAGGAATGCTGGTGTAACATAGCCGTTGACGCGGACGTATTCTCTCCCAATCCCCGCAAATAGTCATTCCAATCCTCTAGCCGTGGGAGCAAGTGTCAAGAAAACTCATTAGTATTGTGCCATGGAATGCTAGGAAAGTTGCATGCTACACAGCACCCTGCTCACAGTCATTAGATTCCAGCCAGCACTATACTGTCTGAGTAGACTCTAGCTCAACCAAGTCCTTAGACTTTTGCAGAAATAAAGTAATAAGAAACCACGCATGTGCATTTATACTACACTCTGACAGGAGGGTGCATCAATAGTTTCCGTTTTCTCAGGATAACAAAAGAAGAGCGTGGTAAGGTGATGATGAGCTTTCAAGAATTAGGTGAGGGCAGCAAGGATAGTGTACACTTAGTTGGAATTGCACTCCTTCTTGTCCTACTTGCCACCTAGAAAGTATTACTGGGCCACACATGTTCCACCAGTGCACTTATCTTTCCTTGCACTCAATTCTCGTGTCGACAGACCAACAATAATCTCTTAGATGAAACTCTTCGTACAAGAATTTACGTCTTCCTCTGTGAAGACAGGATAATGGAATGCGTCTATGTTGTGTCTGTTTCCATAAGCTTTGCTTGGATTCCTGGGAAGGAAATTCACACTGACGGCAGTTCCAACAACGACAGGGGGCACTGATCACCCGCCGTTCAACTTCCTCCAAATGTTCGTGCTTATAGAGAAATAGAGATGCAAAGAGATGGGTAGTTGTGAAAAACTTGAACCAAATCCCGTGACGAGACAGCCCATACGTCCTCCTTACCTTTAAAACCGATTGTTACAGTCTCAAAACCCCGAAAATCTGCATCCTGTCTGAAGTTATTGCTTACAAATAATGCCGGGGTGATGTTGCTCTGCCCTCATAAAATCCCTACAAATGTTCACTGCTTGTGGAGAGTGAATTCCCAATGTGCAACATGTCTGCTACGTGATCCTGGTGTTGCCGACATTCGGGTAATTGGCAACTGACTAATTTTCCGTGTAGCCACCCAAACTTCGTGTTCAGCTGTACAGGGTTAAGCTTGTGAGAAGAAATGTGAGGACGCGAAAGTCCCACTTTGGTAGTCATTCGGATGGTATAAACATCTCATGATGTTTTATGATAGGAACCACAGAAACACGCACATCCCGCACATCAATATCCCGCTGAAGTGTGAACTCTCGCGTGCTTCATATATCCGTCAGGATCTCTCAACATTGGCGAATGATTAAACCTGATATAATTATTAGCCTGAACCATACTGTCTGCAAGAGAAATACATTGCTCAGTCAGTCCGCCCTTTCCTTCATGTACTCCACTATGTCTCTTCTATGTTCCTGAAATAGATTTTTGCGAGTGACGCCATCCCTTTCCCGGCGCTACAGTGCAGCCATGTGTGCGTTCATCCATTCTGGCATCAACAGTTCAGAGCCCTTTTCAGTGGTGTTCAGACAGACTAATCCAATCCGTCTAATCCAAAGCTGCAGATTTATTCAAGATTTACCACTGCATCAGACATTGTTGGCTGCAATCAGAGATCTCAAGAGGCACTCTTAGACCTCCACCATTATTATTCTTTGAGGTGCATGACTTGATTGGATTATGTTCACATAAAAACTTGACTCTATTTAGATGCTCTCAGAAGTTTGTACCTTACTACTGAGCTAAGAATAATGTTAACTTCATCATACCGAAAAAGGGATTTCAAAATGCGTCAACCGATCTGCGTGCATCTGATTGAATTACTACCGTTTAATAATAATTATTAGGATTGCTGTATGGGGAAAATTGAAGAAAGCGGCTGTGGGAAAAACTAAAAGGCAATTCCTCATTCACTACATAGAACATACATCTCATATTCCAAGTTTCATCAAGATCACCACAATGCGGTAATCTCAGAAGGTTTGAGGAAATTGATTGCACATTAATAACATGCCTCGTAATAATTGCATATAAGACAAATGTACAGCACGCCTGGTGATAATAAATAACACGTGTGAGTTGGTGTGAGAGAGAGATAGTTTGCAAATTGAGTACACTTGCTTTACACCATTTCCCTCTTCTTGCCACTTGCCACATATCGGTATAGCACCACCTCAACACTTCATCTTGCTTTATCGTCCGAAAAGCATGTGAGAGAAAACAAGCTTGTTTTCACAGTATCCTAGGAACATCCGACTCGTTTGCCTTACTAATGGCTGCAAACATATTCCTTAAAATAGCACCAGTTCTCAAAGAAAGGGTGAGACTCCGTCAGTCTAGAAATTGATGGGAGATGAGGAAATTTCGTTTTTTTTCGTAACGGTGATGATGGAGAAGAAGGATGATCCAATCGGATGGATGCAAGTTCAACGAAAGTATCCTGGGAGCAAATTCAGTCATGATGACGATGACTGTTCAATCCGACCTTGCATATTCAATTAACTTTGATCTGAAGACGTGTATTTGTGTGGTGACTCTAAAACCACATGTCTATATCACACAAAAGAATGCATTGAAACATGGAAATCAATAAGTACCGTTAACCATAAATCTTACTAGAGCGTTCATGCTTGCAAATAAATGGCACGCAGTGTTCATCTGTCTGTGTGTACATGAAACTAACCTCCTGCACGAGTTGAGTTATAACAACGAGCACAACACAGTTAGGTTGTGTGAGATTCAATAATTGTCATGGGCCTACGTAAACTACATATTTTACAGCAGAAACATTCATCGGTTGACTCAAAGATTGTGTGTATATGGATGAGGAAGCTATTTTAATTGTAATGCGTGCGCCATATAGTACAGATTGTACTGCTGACACACACACACGTATGACATCTGGTATTCATGTGTGGATGACAGGAGAAATGAAGTCTCCCCACAATTATTAGAACCGTCCGAATGAATAGTGTACGGCTGGTGATGCATGAGAAGGGAAGAATGTGTTTCTGCCATCAAACTTCACTACCAATAATAATTATCCTCACATTTCCGTCGCATACAATCGAGGTTACAATCAATTAAAGTGTATACCCATTCTATCATTTTCCTTCTCGCACCAGTCACCATTTTCAAAAGGTGGGTGTGTACATAAATAAAGCAGCCACTTACCATCAATTCCAATTGTAATGGCAGCTACTGTCTTCTTGTTGATTCAGCTAAGGTCAATGATGATTATTGATGATGAAACTACTTTTCATTCCTTTCCTTTCAATATCCCTGGTTCTGCCTTCTTCGTGAACAACTCAACTGCTCTCCTCACTCTCCGATACGTTGCCCGGTTGGAGTGGATTTGCCCCTCAAGATCGTATTTGCATTCCTCTTAAGCAAATGCAATTTTTGTCAGACTAAGAAAGCGTTTATTATAGGAGATAATGCTCTCTTTGTTTAACCATTAGAATGAATTATTTCTCACTGTAAACAATGAGAACATTAGATAAATGCATCCTTGGCGAAATTTCTTTGCGGTGGATATGATCATGTCGATGGCTAAAAATTATGTGCTAAGATTTTACCGAGTTGCAGAATAGTAGTACTGGATTTTGATATTTGTAGAAGGTCTGTGGGTTGCCTTCAAAAAACAATCCCTACCGTTATTGGACGTGTCTTTATTCGAGGGTTATTCCCTGTCAAGACAAATGAAAAATGTCTGAATTCGATGTAATTAATGATGAAATTGATTGAATAAGTGCAGACAGCATCCTGCTCTTATTGTGATAGCGCTTCCACAGCAAAGTGGCAAGTTTATGTTTTTGTGAACTTGATAAAGAACCTCAGAGGCGGCCGTTCTCATACATTTATGCACCATTCACTGACTGAGTGGTACAATCAAATTCACACATAAATGATTGCTGAACATTGCGAAAACATTTGTAAAGGGAGCTGTAAAAGGAAAATTGAGGCTCGAGAATGGTCATAATATTGAATCAAATGTGATTGATTGGTATGATGGTTGTGATTGTAATGGTCAACATTGACCTTTTTACAGTATTCTTGCTCTTCATTGCTTCGCATATACGCACGTGCGCGCAGTCGATACTTGTGTACATTTTAGCTCTTGACGGAGACTCAGGTGCGTACCTGTTTGTAAGTTGTGTCCTTTGAGCTTTTGCTCTAGCGTTCACCAAAGGCTCTAAAACGAATGATCCTGACAGCTGCGGCATTATCAACTTTAATTAACGTCTGACCGCCCATGTAAATGGAATTATTTAATTTTACACTGCCCACAATATGACACACAGCTGCTTCGTTACACGTAGGAATCAAACTCAACCATCTACAAGCATACAGTCGCTCAAATGACCTGATATATATATACTACACATAAAGCGTAATACTGTGACTGTGATATTACTCAGAGAACAATTTGTTCGTGTTCGGTGTAGCTGGCCGGGATGAATCCATGCTAATTTAAATCCTGACTTTTATCATATTAATTTTCAACTTTGAACTAAATTCCCACGTAAACCTGTCGCATAGATTAATCAGCAAGGAAAATTTTAACCATACTCAGGTCAGACTCTGAATTCCACAAGACAAACTTATTGATGCTGCAAGTTTTCGTGGATATATGACGTGTCTAGACATGTATGCCGACATGGAATAAAATTATTGATGCTTTCACTTTCTTCTGTCGGCATAAAATAATTTGGGTTGTAATTAGTACGTGCTTTCATTGGAGACTTCACCCATGCGGTTGTAATCTGCGTTTGTTTATTGCCTAAAATAAGAAACAAAAACGAAAATTTTCGTTGTTTCCTTTATGATAATGTAGTAAATTATAAATCATGCCAAGCCTACTTTGTTGTAGATCGAAGAAGCACACCGCGCTGCACAAAGCAGTAAATCACAAGTGACAATAACCATGTTGAAAAACATTTTCAGCCATTTACGGAAGATTTTGAGGGGAAATGAGTAGATTGATTAAGCTCTATCTAACTTGAAATAACCGGTTTGCACCCAAATGAATGAATCATCTTAATCCCCATCTGGCATTATGGCCAGTTTGGTCCTATTTGTGCTGGTTCTCTGTCTACAAGGGTAACATGAGATCCTCGCTGGCTTGTGTTAAGTCTGCATCCTGTTTCCATGGCATCCGCTGTAATCAGAATAATTAATTGATTTCAACTTGCAACAGAACATCCATGATGATCACACAAGACACGGTGGATTAATGCTCCTGCTCTGCACCTGCTGTCCATTTAGGACAGATGTCATTCATTCGACCAGTCCACGTTGTACCACCTTCAGACGAAAGATGTTGCCCACCAAATACGGACATGCAGATGTGCTCGTGTCCAAAGAAAATACCGCCCGCAAGTGCGAACATGTATGTAAGGGTGGTGTATACATGGGAAACAAGCTGGCTTGGACATCGCAGCGAGTATTTTGCAAGTAATTTCACAGGTGTCTTCAAAAACTTTGGGACATGCTGCCCATCATTCATCACGCGTTTATTGGACAGAGGCAAGGGAAAACTACGGGATACAACCACGTGGTCCATCTTAATTACTGGGGTTTACATGTGCCTCAGCATTTTAACTGCTGCAGGTAATGCAGTTTAGAATAATTTAATTTATATGGAGATTTTAAATGATTCTGGACGTCATATCAAATCAGTGCATTCAGGGACGTGTTCACGCAGTAATGTATTCGACTTGGAAGGAAAGAACTACGTGTAGACCCTTTAAATACTCTTAAACTGATGTCAAACTACACTATGGAGCAGTTTAAACACTATAGTCGTTACAATATTCATCATTTGTCAACTACACGTAGTAAACTCATTAGTGAAAAAAATGACCTCATCATTTAGTCCAGTCTGACTAGATTAGACAACTGGCTGAATGGGCACGTAGGAGGTTGCACATAAAAGTCACCATTTTATGCATCTCACACACAGAGCTGTCAGTGTCAGTCAAAATTTCAACATTTTATTCCATTGTTGATGCAATTTGCGGAGGTGCCTACTATGAGGGAGCAAGAGATGAGGATTCCATTCTAAGGAACTAACGTTGACCGCAATTCAGTTGTGCACAATAAGAAGCATAGTTCTTCTCGGTTATCTGTGCGGTTGTCTGGCGGAGTAAGTCAAGCCCCAGCAGATCAGGATCTTCTGAGTCTCTAAAAGTGGGCGGCCATGCCTCATACTGATGTCTAATTCGGGTAGATTTTCTGGCTAACAACTAACAAATTGTGTTTCTTTAATTGCTTTATAAATCGAAATCACAACACGAACCTCTATGAATATGGCATTTCTTGTCAAAAGATTATGCACTCCGTTGGTTCAGTCATCCATGGGTGTTCACCATACTCTCTGAAAGGCATAATGACAATTTTGTTACTTTATCGATAAACAGATGATGCGTGGTTGGAGCAAAACCACTTGGGCGTGCTTCAAGGGAATTATCCTAATATCCATAAGTAAAATTTATATAATATGAGTAAAAATTATTATAATTTAATTAAAAACTTTTTCTGTGCATTTTTATTTCAAATGAAAATGAATTATTCGTACGTATTCCAGACCTCTTTGTCGCTAACTTTTGTTGTAATGGAGTTGGTTCTAATTTTGAGCATCAGCTTTTGCGACAAATACCCACACGAGATTTTTTTGTTTTAGAAACGCAATGAAAATTACATGCTGAGTTAATTCTTGTATGCCTTCAGGACTAAGGGCACCATATTTAATATGTAAATTTTCAGTCGATCTTTTGGGATTCACTCTCAAATAATGTGTCACTGACAATACTTTCATCATGTAGCTGAATCTATCGGTACTGACCACGTAACTTTATGGATCAATGCATCTTGTTTTACGAAGACGTTCTTGGAAACTGCAAATATATTTGCAGTAATTAAAAATTTTACGTTGATCCATCGTAATGGAGCAGTAGGGCATTCGGAGCCAAGCAGTCTGGCTTTGTATTTTTCATGCACACACAAAATGGTGATACATATTATAGCGATGACTGCACGAGTTCGGCAAGGAAAATGTGTGTTTGAGAGTGAGAGATGAGCCGGTTCAGATTTTTGCCAAGTTGCAGAAGCCTTTTGGTTGTAAGAAGTAACCCCTTTTTACGCCTTCTCAACCTCACTCTCCTCATCTTGCACTACTCGTGCATTTAATCTCCGAGGCATTACCTTTAGACCCTCATTTTCTGTATCAATCAACCAGAGTATACTCCTCTGTGATTTTATCCTATTCTCATTATCTGGGCCGAGAGTACTGAGAGCATATTTCAGAAGCCGCTCTGTCAAATGTTGTGTGTGGTTTAGTTGATCCAGTTCGTCTTTTTTACCATGAAGTATTCAACTTTGTACAGCTCTGTGTTTGCTTTCTCCTCCGTTACCTACTGTTGTCTCTTTCTGCTATCCTTGCCACGCAATGGCCAATCTTGCAAGGATGATAAACTCATTGTCTACCGTGTCGTCCTCAATACTTTCTGGTCTCGCCAAAGGTTACTATGTTATTTATTTATTTTGCAATTATTCCTCTCTGTAAATGCCTATCGAGTAACTGAAAGTCGTTCAACGTACTTTCCTTGCTGTTCTAGCCAGTTTCCATTGATTTCGCTTTACAAAGAGATCCTCTTTCTCCGTTCCAGATTCCCCAAACACTATCCTGAATGGCGTCCACCAGCATCCTTCAGTCGTCTAATAGGTAAGTGGCTCCCATTATGAGCTTTTATGCTGGATTCTCCGCCGCAACCGGTGCTCGTTAGAAGTAATTTCAAACTGTCGAACATACTAAAAATTCACTGAAGGTCTATGTCGGGTTTTTTCAACGTCAGTGTGCCAGGCGAGAGTTCAAATACTAGGTGGCATTTATTCTTATGCCCTTGCCAAACATGAGTGCATGACAGAATCATCCTCATGCATCATCCTGATCATTCCTAATTGAGCTATGCAATGAAATTATCAGGGATCATTTAAGCCTAATGATAGGTATTCACATTTCTGACTAAGTAATTCTGAGACAGGCTTAGCTTTGCAGTGGCAGGTGCTTTCGCTTTCCTCTCAAACGCAAGAAACTCAGAGCTAAGTATGAGCATGTACTATATCAAGCTCACACATGGAATCATCACCTCAGGTTTTAGTTATAGCTCCCAAGGGGTCCATACTCCGGGCCATCAATCAACAGAAATGGTTCAGTGAGTACAAATTGCACTCAGTCACGTGTTGATCCCTGTAATTAGTCAGCTTGGGACGCACTTCTACGTCTGAACAGATGAAGGGGAAAAGAAATGAACTTGTGTCAGAATATTAACCCTGTGAGTTGAACTCTACCAGCCAGCTAGCTTAATTTGTAATATTTTCTCCTTCGTAACCTGCAATATATTCTTCCATCCTCATTATTAGGTAGAATAGAAAAATACGAAGAGATAGGAGCATAGCACCTCTAAGACTTTCATTTCACACTATTAATACACACCTCATGCACTTGTGACACTGGAAAAAGTCGTTGTACACAGGATTAGGTCACACAGCCATATATTTTCCGAAGGCAACAGGCAGTAAGGCTGGACGGTAATGGATTGTCAGCAGGGTGTGTCGTTGCCAAATATTGTCGAGCCTGTCTGAGTGCATTGTAATGCGTACTAGCCTCATAGTTATGCCTTGTCTCACGACCCATCTTTAAGCTAGCTATATAAAATCCGACGGCGACATATGGAGCGGGTAAAAGCATAAAACTGATATTTGCATCCGTTGAAATGTAGAATGCAAATATACATACGTTTCAGCGTCTAACTATACGTTCTTTACTAAAGGAAACACTTTCGAGTAAAACTATTCCATGTCCGTGGCAGCTACAAAGGAATAAAATGAGGCTCATATGTGTGAATTTTATGCAAACATTACTATGCGAATAATATAATGCTTGTCACCACATCCCTTGTTCTATCAAAGTCCGCCCCCATGTAGATAAATCAGGGCTTAGGAAGAGGGACTTAGTAGATTGACGGCAGGCTGAGAGCGTGAGTTGGTGCGTCTTCTTGAACCGCACGCAATGTGAATCCTCAGTACGCACACAAATCTCTTCCGTCCCTGTTTAATTTAGCGTTGGCGCTCACATGGAGTGAAAGACGAAGGGGAAAAATGCGGAAATCATTCAGGAAATGAGGGAGAATTGGAATCAGTCGTACTTCACGGGTCTCATTATCTCTGATCGGGAATCGAACGGATTGAATAGATACATGGAGAGCTACTACATTACAATTTCATACAAGAGGAAAAGTAGGTTAGTTTCTTTAACACATTGCGTGCGAGTGTGTGTGCAGCGAAGCTTTACTGATGTAAAGCTACTTGGCCTATCTCTGGCATCCAGTAAGTATGAGCGGACAAAATTGATGGCGTTTTGAGAAAATAATAAGTGTTCCGAAGAGTGGTATATGTCTGTCTTGTGTAAGCTAGAGAGGAAGAATAAGAAGGACGTAAAATGCGTTGTTTTGATATCCCGTGTCACTCATTGTGAATGTTCCGAATAACCAGTGCAACGAGATATGTGTCAGTAGTAATAACTGGCGGTGTATTGCATGTAAGAACTCAAGCTTTCAAAGTACGCATCACTTGAGGAGGGATTCTCTCTTAACAGGCGCAATGTAACAAATCAGTTGAATTTGACTGAGAGTTTCGAGTGAATTGCTACGTGATAGTGATTTGTGTACTGTGGGTAGTACATTATGATTGTACAACTATGTGCGTGAATCCCAAGTTACAGTATGTGTAGTACGTAATAATAACAGCAGCACTTTACATTTTCTAACTCTACTCTCTACTCCTCATCTCTCCAATGCACAACACTGGCGGTGTCCTGGTTTCCGCGATGACTTATATCCAAGTTGGAAAAAACCATGGAATTCAGCTTCGTATTCTATTCCTACTCTCCTTCTATCTCATTCATTCACCCGCATCCCTTCCCTACTTCTCTCACTTCCTTTTTTCTCTGCCACGCTAAATTATTTACCGTTGAAAAATCCAAACTGTTTGCACTCTCAACATGATAATTCATAGTCTTGAACTTCAATCAGTTAATGCTATTACTGCATACTCCACTTTTAATGTAATGTTCCAATCTGCTTCTTTATTTCCTCATGAATTGTTTGACCTTAGTCAAAGTACCTTGTTGTCTGAATAGATTTAGCGCCGTTGCCACGGAGAAAACAATAATCTCCCTTGTTCCTGCTCCACCTTCCTCTCTTCACACGTACGTAACGTGGTCTTTGATGTCTACTAGAAAAGGATGCTCTTCTTTCGGCTTATCGTAGCAGTCATAATACGAATTCCAACGTGTGCTTTATGCCCAGAATTCATGTGTGTACATAAGCCCGGTCAAAGCCAAAAAAGAAATGAAAACTTGACAAGAGAATTTTCTGCGGTTTCATATAATAGACACTTCATCTATTTTTACCGTTGGATTGTGAAGTATTTGAGCGGTGACCTTGTGGGCTCCGCCTCACAGGGCATTCAACGTATGTATCCCCCAGAGTCTATATCCCTGCAGACGTCTATCCGCCTCTCAACTCTTTTTCGTCATCTTCATCATGACACTTGGGCAGAGGAAAGGAAAAATAAAAGAATTGTGGGAGCCTTGCCATGACGCACGTCCGTTACCTGTTTAAGCCAGCTTCCATTGTAATACTATATGAACGTCCCTCATTGTATTACATCACATACACATGGTACTTTAGTTGTTCTCGTTCAATTCTATATTTTTCATATCCCACGTACCCGCCTTTCGCTATGCTGTGATTCATGAACCAGTTAGCGTGGTGAGCATAGCTTAGTTATACAGCCAGTAATGTGGTAGAAGAAAACCAGACAAATATATTAGAAACGATGCTGATGAATTTACAAGATGAGAGAAAGTAATGCTGAATTAGTCTAGGGGAAAATCTTAGTGATACGTCCAGTAGTTTCACAACGATATGACTACATGTCTAGTAACGGAGTGTTGTAGGTAAGCTATGTGTAAGTTATACTGGAAAATCTACATGCTTGGTCCCTTCGTATTGTAATTTGTGATTATTGGAAAAACACATGATGATACCCCTTGGATTGAAGCGATGAGTAAGTGGAAAACGCTAGGTTAAGTCTTCTTGTATTGTAATTAGTGTTAAGCCTGTAAACATGCTAATGAGGCAACTCTTTTCTTACTCTTTGTATGTGTGGCGGTCCCGCCATTTAGGTTAAGTAGGCCAAGTATCTAGTTTTAGCTTACTAATCCCCTAGGTGCGCAATTATTGAGGTCAATGTTGGCGCCACCCTTTGTCCAGTGAATCAGTAGAAAAGGGCCAAGTTTGGCCACCAACAGTGAGTCCGACTTTGGAAGGAGTTAAGGAAAGTCATGCTAGTGCACACATTTTAGGGAGTAGTTTCTGCCAGTGTAGTCAGAGGGATTATTACAATCCAATGGGTATCATCACGGGTTTTTCCAATAATCACAAGTTACAATACGGAGGGACCAAGCATGTAGATTTTCCAATATAACTTACACATAGCGTACCTTCAACACTCCATTACTAGATGTGACTCAGCAAGAAAACTTGTAGGTATGCTTGGGGATAATTCCATCTGGTGTTTCTCTGCATGATTCACTGAAGACAAATGATACGGAGAGTTTTCGCACATGCAGATATCGAGCGTATTCATTACTGACTTGTAACGTACATACATCCGAAGGGATGTGCGGCTTCATTGTAAAGTGAGACAACAAGCAATATCAAGAAGAAACAGGTAGAAAGTAAAGGGAGGAATGCTAGGATCTCACCCTCAATGTGCGTGTAACTGAGGAGTCAGGAATGCAAGCAAAAAGATGCCAAAAACAATAAAAGATCTCCTATATATTGCATCTCCTTATGTATACCTGGGTATTACATTACACCTCACAAGTTTATGATTTGAACGCTGAATAATTTATCGACTCTCCATTTCGATTTCTTTCCTTCCTGTCACAAAAAGCTACTCCTCTCTTTTTGACGACAAGGGGTTGTGACTCATACCGTGGAGTTAAATTTATCGCCTACACCCTCATTACAATTCTTCTACTATAACTATGAGGTAGCTCTGTAAAATGCTCTGCTGTTGATGAATTTCAGAATCCTGTTCCCATTCTTGTTATCATTTTTTCTTCTATTAAAGTTGGGAGAGCTTTAAAGGAGAGTACAATAACTGCCACAAGCTTTTGTGGTCCACAGTTTGACGGTTTGATATTGTTACACAACATGACGTCTCATCATAAACTTACTTAATTTTCCAGGAGCTTTCATTACTAATCAACATTGAGTGTGCATCTTTGCTAAGTACCACTTAGCGCCATTAATATTCAATTGAAAGCTCATCTAAAATCTCAAATAGTTCCTATTATAAGCCAAAACTAGCTCGGATCTGTGTGAAGTTGCTTATAATGCCGACGTTCTCTTTATATGCATATACATATCTCCAATTTATTCTTGAATTGTGTCTTCCTAGTATATCCATTCAAAGAGGCCCTACGTCTATTTCTATAAGTCATCATAAGCTGATCATTATGTCTGCGCTAAGGAATGCTTTGAAATACATATGACAGTTATTTCATTCCCCTTGTGACAGCCTAGCAGCTTTTGTATTCATCATCATAAACTGATTGCAGTCAGCATGATTATGTAACGTGGTATTAATCTTCACCGTGCCTTTTGTTCTTGGGAATTCTAGGAAGAAGTCACGCAGATACTCAACAAAGTTTCTTCCAGGTTGGAACTCTTGCCTCAGAAGGTAATGGGGTAATTTAAAGAACAATTTGTACCAGTAGTGAAAGTTAAAGGGAAGTTAGGGGCTATACTGTCCCTTTGACATACGATCCGCTTCAGGGAACTTTAAATCTTGGCTTTGAATTAAATTCATAACACTAAACCGTAATGGAGGATAAAGCAAGGCTAATTCCACTCATTTTTTTAAAACGTCTTTTAGGGCTGAAGGCATTTGCAGAGACTGGAGCCTCTGAGGTTTTGGATGAACTTTCACAAGGAGAGGGAGGAATATTTGATGAATTCAATGCTCCGCCGATTTCTCAAGGCATCGGAAGGACGGAGGCAGAATTTTTTGTTGATGGCAATCACTCTCGTGTAAGTCACTATCCCGCTCAATCGTTTCTCATTGTTTTCCTTTTGTGCCATTTTCTGAAAATCATAAATGGGTGTTTCCACTGGTGGCGTGGTGTTAGTTGTGTTCGTTCACGCAATTGGGCTGAAAAAAAAAGCTATGTAGTGGCCGAGAGGTCCGTTTAGAACTCGGGATCTTCAGTATTGCCAGAAGCTTGTGCCAACGAATTTTATAACTGCTCGACCTAAGTCGCAATCTGGTAATGACAAGCTCACTCACGGCACTTAAAACAGGTTTTACACACTGTAAGCATTTGCGGGGAAAATTGTATGATTCTGCTCACTAAAGTCATTTCAGAACAAGGGCTTTACAGTTTTATAGTGTACATTAGCGGCCAGTAAATTTCTACGAAATTCTTTGCCTCTGCTTTTCACATTCCATGTCGGACTATCAATTCGGTACGCTTGTAGAATTCCTCAAGTACAAAAATGATAGTGGCGATAGGATGGGGAGAAAGAGGGAGGGAGAGCGAAGTCATATTATTAGGTTGAGGTATAGTGAGTTAGAGAGAATGCCTTTGGGATGCCTCCCATGGGGGTAGTAAGTACTATTGGCTGTGGAAATTACACTTGGCTGTATAGCTATCTATGATTACCATCCACGAACCGCTAGCATGGGTATGTAATGCAAGTTGATTTCATAGCTTCTGTGTGCCGCACTCTAACAAACCAGATGGATTTCCTCGGGCTCTTTCGACATAATTTCATAGCTTCTAATCATTATACAGTATCATTGGTGATGATCAAGTGGTGACCACGGAGAAATCCAAGACACAGTGGAAATAATAAGAAAAGACGGATCAACGTTATCTGGCACTCATACCGTAGACTCGTGGCTTGTGTTAGAATTCTCCTCCGACATGTCCTCACTATTCAGTTGCAATCATCACGTTTGTTCTGGACGCATGCGTTATGGGCTGCAGTAAAAAATGAATTTTCTCCTAAATTTCATTACAGTACTGAAACACCTAAGTAAAAGAGTAAGCCGTATAAAAACGCAAACTACTGAAAATTCGAAAAAGCCGATGGGGAAATACGCTTATAGTTTATAAGCGATGACATGAATATATGAAACATGGAAAAATCCTAGTTTACATGACCAAAACTGATGCACAGCGTTTCAGCAAGATGTGAAAGTATTGCTCTTTTTGATACATACCACATAAGTTTTTTATTTTTTTTTTATTTCTTATCAGGTTTCCTTGATTGTGCGCATCGTACCGTCCCCAGACTGGCTTGTGGGTCTAAGTTCCTTCGATCTTTGTTCAAATGGACGGTGGCTTGATAACATCACGATTGACGTAAGTGCATTCCTTTTTACACACTCAAACGCCTGCCTGTAATTTGATTCCATGTCCTGTTGCGGTCAGTGAAAGCGTTGTCCTTTTGGTTCGGCTAATAAAACCAAAAGTACCTTTTGGAAAAATACGAACTGATGTCGTCTTTATATTAACCTCCTACATTCATTTCCTCCGTTCACAATTTTCTGGTTTGCTGGCTCTGTCAAAAGCCAAATTCGACACTTTTGCTAGTAACATGTGCGGGCAGGGGAGCTATCATTTAACCAATTTTCTACGAACAATGCATCATTTCAAAAAGGAAAGATTTTTTATAGAGCACAGAATGTTTGCAGGGGATGAACTAATAAAAAAAATCATATGTAGTTGTAGCACTGAAGTTTCGCATGACTTAAGTCCAATCTCATTGTCCGTGGATGGAAATGTGTGAATAAAAAAACGGAGCTTCCGTGTCCTTTTTGTGCAAGACTGTAAATCGGATATCTGGCAGGTAGTTGCGTGGACGCCTTTAATCGCTCAGTAAGAACGACAGTTGAATCAAGCTCATGGCACCATTTCTACACCGAAATTACCCGCGAAAGAACAAGCTATGAGTTAGAAAATACTTTTTGCAACGCATGGGCAATCTGTGAAGTTTGACACAACTGCAATGGCGAGTAAAGAGAGGACTTCACATTGATCTGCAACATTCCTTGATCAATCACAAAACTTCATACACATGCATTGAATGAAAAATTTGTAATTTTTGTACAGGAATATCCCTTGGACGCTGGTACTGATAATGGATTCACTTTTACTTCGCCCAATTGGTGAGTGAGTTGTGTGCAAGATTAAATTTCTACGCACATGTTTGCTAAACATTATGGGAATGTTCGGTATGCAGCACAGTAATTCGTTATATAGGTACATGATTAGCTTATGTTATCTGTAGTTGACTATAGATTTACAAAACAAAATCGTCTAGTAATTTCGTACAGAAGAAATCAATTGGTGATTGACAGGGACAGATTTCAATTACAGTACATGGGGTGTACGATGTAAAAAGAGAGAACTGATGGCTTACACGAGTGGAAGATGGAGTCTTCAAGAGGCCATCAATTACGCTTTGGCTGTTCAAACTCATTGCTTGTTAATGGACGGGTTTAAATCTGTCATGATGGATCACGCTAGTTGGAAGGGTGGAGGAGAGATGGACAAAATAAAAACATATTACGAGAGGGAGACTTTGTAAAGGTCAAGAGCGATAAGACTGCTCAATCAGTTGATCTATGGTGAGGAAAGTCTTGGAAGTTTATCAAAGTACTAAGAATTTCCCGAATTGATGCTGAAAGTTTGCACGGTTTAACTTTTATTTGTGACTGTGAGACAGTGAGGAAGACGAGGTAGAGAGACGGAAGGGAAAGAATCAAGGGCGGGAAGGGATTCCAAGTAAAAGAACGAGAGAGAGAGAGACGGCTTGGAAGGGAAAGTTGCGGCTAGGTTTAAGTTGATGATAATTATCTCAAGGTTTATAGCAACATTTTATCATTGGAATGATCTTACATGAATTTTATAGGCCGACAGAACCACGAGCCAAAGTTTCGCAACTTACAGCTCGACATCCAGATCACCCGGCGTCATCCTTTTACTACCCAGAGAGGAAGACTTTGCCGCCAATCGCCTCATTTCAGTTCTTGCAGGTATGGTGAAGAAACGGCTTGTTTTATACTACATGCTTATATGTGTGTAAAATTGCAGATGGAAGTTGAAAAAAAATTATCAGGTCCTAGAAATCAGTGCAAGTCTTGATCCGGACAGTTCTCCTTTCTTGAGGATCATGAGTATGAGTACTGAAGGAATTATGTGTGTGTACGTATGTGCACACACACACACACATACGCACACAGACACACGTGTGTGTGTGTGCGTATGTAATGTGTGTGTGCGCGTATGTAATGTGTGTGTGTGTGCGTATGTAATATGTGTGTGTGTGCGTATGTAATGTGTGTGTGTGCGTATGTATGTGTGTGTGTTCGTGTAAGTGTGGAGGCTGTATTGCCCATGACAGTGCGATTAATTCAGTATGCTCTTGCAGGCCTATTCGGCTGTGTAGATTTGTGTTTATAAGTTGGCATAAACCAACAACGCACGTTTTCACGGCAAAGAGACGAGGAGGAAGAAAGAAGAGAACAAGTGGACCTGTTTGATAATTTCTCTCTCTCTCTCTCTCTCTCTCTCTCTCTCTCTCTTTCTCTCTCACCGAGCGTTACTTTCTTCCGCGATGACAAGAGTGACAATTTATGGGTGGACGTCAGCATCCCCTTTACACATAAACTCTCATGCTACCTCTTTATAACAAAGTTTGTTGTACTGTTGTGCTCTCTTTCTAGCTATGTCAAGTATGTTGAATTTAGCTTACAGTTATTGACCCGTATCGCCCTGTTCTCAAGTTAATCTGGAGCACAGCTGCGATTTTTCGGATGGGAATTTTACTGCCATGGCAGTAGAACCATTTTTAGACTGTAATTCGAAAATAAAAATGCATAGGATGTCGTGGTAAAGAAAAATGGAAGTAATTTGTCAGGTTAAACGTGCCGACTACAAAGAGATCGTTGCTACAGAAAAGGAGGATGCATTTCACTAAGCTCCTAGTACACTATTCTGTTTCTTCAATTTAAAAAAAGTTCCTCTGATGAGTGCCTACCCACACACTCACACACACACGCCGGAACTTGCAAAACTCAACGCTTACACACAAAGAATCTATATTGCACATTTCCAAACGTTTTTCCCTCCCTCTTCAAACACACTTGAAAATCACTATCCTTCCAAGTCCTTTGTTGCCAATATAAGATTTTGTTACATTTTCTTACCATTCTTCTCCCTAGATTCCCCTTCTCCCTCATTGTTGTTTTGCTCCTTCTGGAGCGGTCGTTGTTATGTTGAGGGTGTAATAGTACGAAAGAAAATGTCTTTGCTATTAGTTATCATTCTAACCCGACACACATTCCCTTCTTTCTACATCTATAGGTAAAGGAGTACGAGCTAAGTCAAGTCTTTCATCACGGCAACCCTGAGACAGTGATTTCTAGCAATGATGTGATCGATCCCAGAAGCCGTCTGGGTGAAAGCAATCTGAAGAGTGCCACTGCCGCTTCATCAGTGTCCAACGGTCCCATAGCTTTCAATAGTGTAAGTGAGTACTTTCCGGACAAGATCCTCAGCAAAAAGAAGGATAAGAAGCACAAACTCAAGAAATTCCGTAAGTAGTTTTCCCTAGCTCTCTGTCTTTCTCCCGCATCTCACATGCTACATCAACTTCTACTCATTCTGTTACTCGCCGTCGGTACGAACATTGTCACACGACCACAATTTAAAAGTCTGCATTCACGGTATAGCTGCAGCAATGAGAGCTGAATGCTTTCTTTTGGCTCTACTACAGTGGTCTTCACTGTAATTTGTAGAATTATAGTGAACGTACTGTGAAGAATTTTTTTCCTCATCTATGCTGATACCTATAAACGTCAGCCTTCGATATTTTCAAGTATGTCTGTTGAGTTTCCAATACAAAGCTAGTAGGCAAGCGGCTACTATAAACAATATGTGAAAAGAAAAGGGACAATACCAACTCTCAGTCCATTTGATCTGACTGGATTTAAACTTGTGTGGTACCCTGTGGCTCGTACGAGAATGTTTGTGCCTGCAGCTTGTGATAGAGGAGAAACTAGACAGAAAGTCAAGTGGTTCCTGATACCTACATAATTCATGGTTGATGAATATTTTAAAGGATCTCCAAGGGATTGTCGAGTCTCTGAATGGGGACCCTGGAGCCCATGCAGTAAGGTAAGAGGCTAATATTCATGCTCCAAACTCCCCTTTGTTCACCTGATGATGACCATAATCCCTAGAAACCACGCCGAAGTATATAGTGGTGCTAACAGTCGCAAATAACAAGGGTGCACTCTTCCATTCTTCAAGTTGATTCTAACTCTAACCTCTCAGTCTATAGCTGAAAGCTCCTTTTATTCCTTGAGTTAGCTGATGACGTGAGTAGGAAATTGGAGTTCAAGTAAAAAATAATGACTTTAAAGGCAGAATTATGTCGAAGTTCCGAGGATCACCGTTTCTCTCTGCTCCAGATAACGGTACCAGAAAAATCGAGCATCATGTAAGTTGAGAGCCGCGGTAATAAGAAGTCATAAGTTAGATTCAATTTCAGTCTAATGTCACTGTCATAATAAAAGATGTGTGGTGGTAGATAAAACCTGGGAGATTCCACACTGATAGTAGATCGTGTAGGAAAATGATGTTAAACATTGAATGTCATTCTATGGCTACCCTGGTTCAATTGAACGGGGCGTATATAAGGCTTTTGTGAAGTCATTCAAGCAGACCAATAAGTTTCACTTTGAACTTTCACTGTGTGTCTGATAGAGTGGAATTTTGACTCAAGGACAAAAGGCTTATTTCCTAACAACAACAACACCAGAGCCTCTCCCTCACTCTAAGCTCCTTGTTTATCTGGATAGTAAATCTTGATAAGTATCCTCCACACAGAGCAAATGTACCGCATGTATGAATTGAGAAAGGGAGCATGTTAGAGAAAGAGAAGTACCAGTACAACTCATCTGCTAAAATAATCCTGATGAGATTTCCCATGATTTCTATGTGGAGATACAATAAAATACAGACATGGGGAGAGCTGAGAGTAAATTGTTTACAGTACCGTCTGTATTATATGTGTGTGCCTGCCTCTCTCTACTCGGAGTGCGAGGCTACATTGTGCACTTGGATTTTTTCCCTATCTAACTGTCAAGTACCACGGCAAATTGTAGCGCGGGAAATGGTCTCATTATAGACTGAGAATAAAATTGGAAAATTCAATAGGCTTGGATGAAGCGAGTGGAGAAAGAGTGAGGACGTAAAATAGTATGAGTATTCTTTCACTCGCAGACTTGTGGCATTGGAGAAATGGTACGTACGCGAGTAGTGATGGTGCAGCCCCGAAGGGGTGGTCGGCCTTGCTTGCCTCTCAAAGAGAGATCCTTCTGTGGAAGTGCACGGAATTGCGATCGGTAAGTTATACTCTGTGCGTACAAGATTCAAACTCGATTTTTGATATTTAATTACATCACTTTTCACATGACTCTGATCTGGATTTTCAGCAACTATTTTAACTGGTAAAAATACACATGTCATCGGAATGACTTCATACTCTGAAAAGTTCCTCTTTCCTCGTCATCATTGTGCCAACATAGTGAAGAAGCCATTCAAATAGAAAATGACTCCCATAGAAGATGGCAACTACAAGGGTGTACCATTTGAACAGAAGATCTTTCTTGAGTCATCACTTGTATTGAAACTTACATGTAGCTCTTTTTTGTCATTGAGAGAGACAGGCTTTATAATAATAATAATAATGTAATATTTAAGTGTAGATTTTACTTGTACATGCGCGTATAAAGATATACAGTTCTCAATAATAAAATAATAACTTATGTATCCACCGCACTAAAAGCCTTTAGGTTGGCATGAAAGACAGTCAAAGATGCATGGGAATAGCTAGGGTTTCGATGTATGATTACTTTCAGCGTGCGTATGTGTAACAACACCGGGTTACAGCAGTTGATGTACCAGACTGCATGAGAAGTTTTTGAAGCTTTCATAATGGTTATTGAACTTTCATTTCATCATGAATGATCGCTCGTTTTCATTTTATCTACTTGCGTCGTGACATTTATAAAGGGCTTATGTCGCTTTAATAGCCTCTCATTTACGTTTAATACATGGTTGGAGATGGAAGAAAGAAAAATTCATAGATGACTCCACGGAAATGACGAAAGTGTTGTGGGTGCCAGCCAGGTTTCTTTTCTAAGCAAAATCGCTTATCAAGTTTTGTAAGTTTGCTGCTGGGGACATCTACTCGTGATATAGCAATCGTTATAACTACGTTATGGTGTGGTAGTCAGGAGAAGTGCCAAATTGTTTTCGGCATTCCAATATTTGCTGATGCATCAGCTAGATTACATACTCTTTGAAACCTTGAGTACGGGAAGAGGTGAGATGGTGAATTACAAATCTGCCTGACATCTCCAAAGTATTGGTGCTGTAGAGCTTAAGGCGACAAATGCTTGTCAACTTCCTTCATGTGTTTAATTTACAATCACTTCGGCATGCACCACGCTGAGAATTACGGAGCTTTCCCCTTCTTAAAGCTTTCAACTATATTGTCTGCGTCAGTGGCAGGAGCATGCTAGGTTACACTGAGTGAGTGAGAGACATATAGCCTACATCTAAAGTGAAAGCTTTTATCTTTTCCACAGATAGACATTAGCCAGCACCAACCAACATTTAGGATTGACTTAAGCAGTAGCAACGGTTCATCCTTGGACACATGTGGAAGACGCAGTTTATCATTTTTCCATTGCCTAGAGACCGGGGCACATTTAGAATTCAGTGGCGGATTCAGCAGAAAATCTTGGCAAGTTTTTCTTAAATAATGGATACAAAGCACATACTTCATCAAAACGTTAGACACAGGCGTTTCCTCTCTTACGGAACACACATTTTGTCCTGGAAGGCTATTAACAAAACATTGCATTACCATGAAATTCTATCTGCATTCACTGATTACTTCAATTAGCTACGCTAGAAATAGCCTGAACTATCGTAGTGAAAGCATAAGTGTATCGGAAGTAAAGACTCAACCCATCCTCATTATTTCAAAACCCTTCAGTACAATCGTCCACTACTAATGTACAGCTGGAGTCTGCATAACACTCGAAACAACACCCTTGAGCTTCATCAAAAATGCCGGTCCAGCAGCAGACCAACAGCCTCTAACGCATTAATTAATTATATTCATAGCTATTAGTACAAAAATAATGCCCTCTCGAGAGCGATATTAATAGAACAAGGTGAATAATTACTGCTCCATCCAGCATTAAGTATCATAATCTGCCGGAGATCATCATCCAAAGGGCTAACACGGCGGTTGCAAGATTTATTATCACACAAGGAACAAGCTCACAATTGAATTAAAATTAAAGTACACTCTGATTAATTACGATTTCAACCATCTTGGCCATGACAATCGTTATCCTCCTGTTGAACCAGACGAAGAAAGAGGAGGAACTACCAGTCGAAATAATTTTGCCGGCAGTCTACTTCCGAACTACACAGCCTTTTATCCATGGAGGGCGGACAAGGAGTGCCTCCGCTCCGAGAATGATGGATGATGGATCGTGTCCGGTATTGCACTCCATCACCACAAAGCGCTGAACATTTGGACCTAAAAGACCAGAAACGTTTTGTCAACATTTAAGCCAAACAGTTGGCGCAATCGCCAAATTATCCAACTGTCGGCCATGGGAGTCTTATCAGTTTCAATTGATATTGTTTCCCTTCCTCCTATGTCTGTCCTACCTCCTCAGCCTTCTTGGCAGTTGTTCTACTAGTTTACGGCGATCGTAACAAATTTTTCTTCATTTAACCCAGCCAACTGACTCCGAGGCGGGTTCCGCAGGGGATCATATCGGGGCGGGGGTTTCGAGTAGGGGAAATCTCTAAGCCATGCTTGAAGGATACTCTAGACGAAGAAGAAGAAAGGAACTTACCATTTCGACCATTCGCTCATCCGACAGTCCCTCACTCGACTTCCTGTTCAGGATCACCGGATAAATAATGTGCAACGTTATAAATTATTTTGCCAGACTATCCGAATCACTTTCCTTCGAATTCACCAACTGTTTCCATCCCCTCAAGAAATTCTGGGAGCAAGTCCATGTGAAAAAAGTTACAGGAAACTTGAACTTACCTTTGAACTTCCTAAGGTGGCGTCTCTTCTCTCTTTTAAGACTCTGTGCTTCTACATGGACACTGCTGTCGCTAATCTCATTGCCGACATCGCTACTTTCAGTATCATCAGTCAAAGTTGGAGCTGACCCCGAAGAAATTTCTCCATCAGTAGGTTTCCAAGGAGAGTATTCCTTCAACTGTGGGAATATCAGGAACAATGTCACACTCAATTAAGAATCGCACCGCACTGGTCCATTTCTCACAATGACTGTCGCTGTACACCCTTTTAGAGAACATTGACGAGCAATGTATAGTGACTTAGTGCTCTATTGCACTAACTCACGTTCACCTACCTTCGAGATCGTGATGGTGGCAATCTGAGGTAGCGACGTCTTATCTGGGTAGTATAAAGATGAGGCTTTGTGATTAGGTTGTTGGGAGGTAATTCTAGAAATGGGCACAGGTGGGACGGTGGCAAAATTAGGTGCTGTAAAAGTGTATCCAGAATCCGTTCCAGCATCATACAAATGCGTTACCTACAAGAAGAAAGAAACAGAAATTTATAACAAAATTACGTGCAAGTGATCAAAATCACATAAAATGTCAACTTCACATGAAACAAATAAAAAAGAGGCACATTACTGTATCTTTCTCACGCTATTACTGAAGCTAAAGAGTAAAATTTTCTAGAACTTGCTTACATTTATTGCGAAAGAGTCAATCCACTCGTTGCCAACACATAAATCCAGACTTGAAATCCCGATGAACCAGTCTGGAGAAGGTATTATTCTCATTACCAAGGACACCTGTTGCCACAGTGAAAATTCCGTTAATTAATCACACCTAGTCACTCCTCGAACACTTTGAATAAAGTGTAATCGTTTCCATGTGCGACAGGAATGGCGAACGCGTCCGGTCGTATTCCACATTCCACATGCTAGCTCAGTTCTCAGTTTAGCTAATTCACATAAATTACAACGGAATTTATACATACAAGATACAAGAGACATCGTTGGAAGATTAAACAATTTCTGGTTGCGAGAAATTATAGACCGAGATTGAGAACCTGAGCCCGAGAGCCCCTTTTTCAACAGACTTCAAAGTGACTAAAGCAGTCATTGTCTCATAGCTAATCAGCAATATCAAATCTTCAAATTGAATCTCTCTTTTTATGCTCCATTTAGTGGGAATATAAATAAAGATTTTATTACGTGGGTGTGATTGCTATCGAGGAAAAATTGCGTCCCCGTCTCCCCAACTCCTTGCCCAACTGCTGGGGCAATAAAAGCATCTAAAACTCCCGCAGCTCCTTGTGAGTACTCATCCAAGAGGTCTGAAGCTCCAGTCTCAGCGTATTTTTTCATTCCTGTTCCAATCCATATAAAATATATAATGAGAATGACGGAGAGATGACGTGAACTCGTACTTATACATAACAAAGGAGTGACAAAATTGCTTCACTATGGCTACTTAAATAACCAACTTCATCTTCTCCCCTGTTGTTAAAGGACTTCATTCAAGTTCCATTAAAAGTAGATAAGATTTGGAACAAAACACACTTGCACCTCAGGCTACATACTTGCAGAAACAGTACCAACCCTATGTGCACTCCTGTAGTTTTAATGATCCTCACCAATTA
The DNA here is from genome assembly GCA_034698825.1 of Deuterosminthurus bicinctus. Lineage (NCBI taxonomy): Eukaryota > Metazoa > Arthropoda > Collembola > Symphypleona > Bourletiellidae > Deuterosminthurus > Deuterosminthurus bicinctus. The sequence goes on from JAQIWI010000002.1 coordinate 55,306, forward strand.
TAGAGGTGAACGTAGCTCCATGGTGAAATGTGTATAATAACGTAGTCATTAACGTCCCAGCTGCCTCCACTTCTCGTGTGTACATATGTACAAGCCCGAAATCCTTTGAAGGATTCCCATTTGTAGGAGAGTATATATCCAGATACAATCTAAATTATCGTGCATTCATAGGTCCTGGATAATTAACTTGAAAGTGGTAGCAAACGTGGCCAAAAATTGCCACGAGAACGTTAAATCTACTACAAAGAGAACAACAAGAAAGAAAATTGGATGGACCCCGCGACGGGAGTCATAAAACTATAAACAGGATGCAGCCCTTTGAGAATATGATAATGGTCGCTTCGCAATGGCCAGCAAAAGTGTTTCATGTGTACTGAGTTGATTGTGTCAGGCAGAATAGACCCCACACACACACACACACACACGCAGCTGTCATGGGAGCGGAGAAATTAATCATCCTACCCACCGGCAATCGTCAAGCCACATGACCGAACATTTCTTTACTTGCGAATTCCTACAAGCTGAACACCGAAGGAAAGTAAGGGCTTACGTGGATACGTGCACCTCGGAGACTCCGTCGTATATCACATCAATGAAGAATACAAAAATAACTTGTGGTCAATGTCTTCTCTTGTTTTCTCGCACACCCATAGCAAGGTAGCTAATTATACAGAAATACACGAAGCGGAACAAGGGATCATTACTAGGCGGAAAAATTCAGCTTAATGTATTTCAGGGCCGATTCTAGAGGCCGCTTGCCATTATGCATGGAGGCTCTTTGAGAGGTTCTCAGTGATGGTTTTATGATCGTCCGTATTACCTCCATATCATTTGCATAACCGTCATGCAATCCAGTTTCATATCCATCTCACTGGTCTCCTCTAATTGCCTCGTTCGAATTTCCTGAATAAATCTGCCTTCTACATGATTAATGGAATGCACTGAGGCTATCTGGAAAGATTTTATCAAGCTAAATCTATTGTGTCACGTGAGCATTATGAATCCGCTTGTCTGGAAGATGCTTATTTATTAGCTTTTAAGTGGCGATTATGGCCGCATCTAAAGCGGCCCTGCTAATATATACACTTGGGCAATACTAGAAAGCTAAGGGAGATTACCTTCGGTGGCTATTTCTCCGATTTGGAAAATCTTGAAGTCTCCCGAGTGGCTTCGTCCAATTAGTTTAGCAAACTGAGCACACGGTCTGAACTGGAAGGTGCAAAGGTCATCATGTCGTAGGCAACATTATGGTGAGCAATAGATTAGAAAACTTCAATTGAAAGAGGAAAGTTCATATGAGAACATAAGGTGTGGGTGTTAAAAGAAGTTTTTACCTCGGGATACTGCTTGGGAAAATTTTCTCTGGACCAATGAGTTGCAACCGTGATCTGATACACTACCAGTTTCTCATTTAAGCATTGTAATATAACCTGGGGAATGAGGATGCACAGCAGGGCAGCAGACGAGGTAAATGGAAGCAAGGAGGAATCGAGAAGAAACTTGTTCATGATTGACCTGGTTGATAAACCCTTGCTGTGACAAAGTGTGTCGTCGTCAAATAAGTCTTGAACGGATGACAGAAGAAGACGGAGGCAGTCACTTCCTATATAAATCTAACTTTTATTGGAGTCCCAAAAAATGTGATAAGGTCCACGTGGCCTCGTACACATTAGAACTGACACAGATTTCCCTCCTGCACATCGTCTTATATCAACTCGTTCACTTTTTATCCTCCGGACCAAAGGGGCAAAATTAGAAGCAAAGTTTATGGCGTGTTGTATGTTTTTTGTGTGGATACTTATGTCCACCCTGAGGATTTTTATTTGCCACTGTCATCATCCTCTGTAGGAGACATCGACCTTAAGGAGACCTATACTGTCAAGACGATGATGATAACGATGAATAGTATTTTTCTTCTCGTCGGATAGAATTTTGCACCATCCAGGAAATACATGGGAAGTGCGAGGTACAACCGAATTCTTTGTGTGAAGCCACGATTGACACCTTTGATATTTCCTGTCCTGTGTTATGATGACCAGTGCTTCTCAACCACCAAGGCTTCCAATATATAGGAATAAAGACAAGAGCATCTTATCAATTGCAGTACGAAGACCAAAGCGAACTCTTTCCTACCATCATCCAGTCCTGCCAACCTGTCCCTTTTCATTATTAATTTTTTTACTATATCATTATCGTGTCAAAAGGTTGCATATGACAACGACAACCCTTTATTTGCCAGTGCACTCTGTCTAAAATGTTCACCCATTTCCGACATACTAAACGAGAAAGCCTACGTGACTCTGAATTTGCAATTATAATTTTCTTTAATTGTTCAAATAACGCCACCAGTAATGTTCGATTATTGTATTCGTGAGGTAAACTTGATCCTGCCATTGTAATGAGATGTACTTGATTCCAGGGTGAAGCTGAAGGTGCCCCAGGTACACCAAATAAAAACAAGCAACGTAGTCATGATGAGCAATAATTTATTTAGCACTATTACCACTCTATTCACACTCTGATATACTTTTACGCGCAATTATGTATTCTAGTTTAGTTACCCTATTTTCTCACACTTGTCCAACGCACATGACGACTTGCTATGACAAAAAACTGAGAAATGAATGGATCAAGTACTTATGTTGTGTGTAATTTTAAAGATATTTGAGCTAGACAGAAAGAGAAAGACTTATGATATAATGACCTACACGTTATACTCACCATCCGTTTCCCCTCACTCTCTACAAAGGATGAATAATGGATTGGGCTCTTCGTTATTTGTCATTATAAATTCAGTGAACGTGTCTTTGTTGTATTTCAATCTTGCCATTGCCAGAAGAAGTGAAAGAGGACCATTGTAGTGAACAAGCCAATTGACTCTTGTCATTGGTATTCATACAACAAAACCGGTCTGTAGAGCTGCATACTTACTGTGGTGTTACGCACTACCGCTGTAGGAATTACTTAATCGAGAATAGGTCTCAAGCTATGACTATTTATTTTGGCATTCACTTCCACCTTCCAATCAAAACCCTTTGCCACTCTCTCTCTTCTCAGTGCTCACACATAGACCCATCGTCCAAGAGGAAATACAAACATAGGAAGGAATCCTACGTCAATTCCAACCACGTTTGGGCGCACATAGATTACATTCACACACATCCAGATCAGAGCTTTACAGCAAAATAGTTTATGCTGAAGGGATTCAAAGCTTGTCGTCACTCCGTCTATCACCGTGCATGCACTCTTTGACTCTAAAGCATCCGAACAATTAATCACGCAAACTTGATTGGGCTGTTTCCTCCCTGCAGAGAAAATTCGGGTAATGACACGGCCACGTTTCATTTAAGACGAAGTTAATTTGAACCACAGACTGATTTTATTTTCCATTTGATTTCATTCGCATCTCCACAAGTCTTTTCGAGTGTATGGAGAATTCCGGAGCTTCTAAAGCTAATAACTGAACTGACCTTATTCGAGTAGTAGGTTATGTATGCATGTATTTCATAACAAGAATTGAATTACGATGAATAGGTTATACTTAAGGAATGCAAAGTAGAAAATATTGTTTAGTCGCACAATAAGGATGGCAGGGGTAGAGAAAGTCTTGAGGTAACTAAGTCAGTACAAAACCTGGGAAATTGCGAAACGTAGACGACATCTCAATCTAAATAAACGGTAAGCTTAACGATAATTCTATCATTCCAAATGTAATCTGATGTCCTGATGACTTCGTGTGGAAAACCCAAGCCGACACATTCAGGATTATCCCCAGACACTGGTTTTCTCCAATTCGATCCCGAGCACAATTCCCGTGGGTTCCAAATTCTTGACTTCAAATCTGTGGCTTTGTTCCGAGCGTCGTCCTGTGCCAAAACTTGAGCTCGCATTAAATACGTGAAAGGCCATCGGAGGGAATCGTCATACTCTCCCTGTAGAATTTCAATGGGAATATCAACATTGAGAAGAAGTACACATGACTATTCTGACAGTGGCGTAATGGAAACAGAGAGAGGGAGAGAATTATACCTTGGTAATTCCAACATGAATGTACATGGCAGAGGCAGTGTACCTTGGAATGACTTTCATGTACATTCTGTAACCACCAGGGTAGATGTAAAAGCTGTTGGATCTCAATGATCTCCGTTGGTTCCAGTTGTTCAGTTTGTAAGACATGCCAGTAATGATCCAGTAGTATGAGAACACCCGTCTTCCACCCTCTATGTGAACCGTGCTGTTGTACCGGGAGATTTCATCTGATCTGGGGCCAACAAGTCCGCCCTTTCCATTCAAACTTCCTGACTCACTCGCATCCCCCTCATCGTCGTCAATTAATTCCTCATTCGTAGAGGTGGCAGCTCTTCGGTTCGATGCTGATGATGAATAGGCAGCGCTAGGTTGCTCCGCACCCGAAGAACTTCCGCTATTAGCGCCTCCAGACTTCTGCCTCACACCTCCAACGCTGTTGAGCAATCTGCGATATTGCCGTTTCAACTCCTGGTCCTGCTCCACTAATTTCTCCTCCAGGCTCAGCAGCATTGCCTTCACCACGTTGAGCTGGTCACCCAATTGCACCTCCATGTTGTGAAAGCGATCCTCTATTTCACCTGCCGACCCATTATAAATCTTTATAGTTGTTCATTCATGTAGAATGTGTCCATATAATTACAGAACCGCATCAAATGAGCTTTCCTTTGTCTACACTCCCGTTACTCGCACATGCGCATAATTTTAGTCAAGCTTTACACTGTGCCCAACTTCTGTCCTGAAATTTATCACTTTTTACCCCACAGAATGTTGCAAATCTGCTATGAAATAGTACATCGGGCTACATCATGTTAGCAAGTAGGATTAAAATTGTTTTCACACAATGCCCAGCAATCAGCTTACCACACAAGTTCAGCTTACACATCAAAACTTCGTCCGTATAATTCATGCTAATAAAGAACTCGGTTATAGCTTTCTCAATGGCCTCCTGAACCCGGTAAGTCACGAGAGTCGTCGATCATTTAGGGAAAAGTTAATTGAATCAATAAAAGCCTAGCACTTTCTCATCCAGTGAAACAAAGAATAATAGGAAAATTTGTTTCTTTGCTGATGTAGAGTAATTACCCTGACCATCAACATGGCAGGCAGATATATAAACGACAGACTGTCGAGCATGTAGTAGTTTGTGACACAGCTGAGTAACGGTTGTGTCAGAGTTCAATCATGCGATTAATTTCGCACCCGCCTGCCGCAGCCAACATATGGTCATTCATATCATCAATTTAGTGGTCGAAGCAACGAAAGAGCGCATCACACAGCACTCAAACACACACTTGCCGGCATAACTCTGCACGCCCACTCGCCACTTCGAGAACAGTTGTAAAAGAAAAGACGGACTGCTTATCATTACTTTTGATTTGAACCACTGTCGCTGTTCTTCACTGTATTTACACAGGCAGAATGTGACAATTTTCAGTGCAAACACAAGCTGGAAGCAACTTGCTTTTGTCAGTTTTCCAAATCTAGGTCAGGGCTGTCAATCGTCACTTTGCTTTCATACTCATTCTGAATCTTTGCAAATTACGTAAGCACGCTGTCGTCATGCAAATGACAAGGCTGACAATGGCCGTGACAGTGTCATGGAATACAACCGTAAAATACATGTTCAGTTTCTTATATCAAAACCCTGCCTAGCGCTCAGAGTGTGCAGTGAACAGTGCACATAAAGTAACCTTTTCATCCCCTTGTAAACTCATGTTACAGAAAGTGTGTGAGCTACGGGATAGTATTAAGTGACAGTGAATTAATATCCGAACCAAAGTTTCTCTAAAATCAAATGATTGATACGGAATCATTTCATTGTCTCGACCATAGAGCTTGAACGCTTACTGGTGCACTTTTTGACATTTCCGAGTTACATTCGAGCAAATAACAGTGATTGCATCATTGCGTCAATGAACCAGCTGATGATCTGAATACTGTCATCGTAATAACCCAGGTTCAAATCCACCATTACTCATCGAGTTCAACGATCGATGTCGACCTATCAGGCCATTTGGAGGTCATAACGACGTGGAACATTGTAAAGATTTACTCCAACCGTATTCACTTCTTATTACACTGCGCTTTGAGGACTATGACTCTTATACTTACTTTTGACTAACTTCTTAGCGAATACGTCTCTGACCGGGGAGAACAGTACATACGGGTACAAGTTGTTCTTCCTCACAACAAAATGAAATGGATAATCAATTTAGAAGTTTTTCAAATCTCGACAGAGAAATTGATTGGTTATTCAAACTCTTTGATGAATTTGAGATCATCGATAAAATCTGCCAGAAAGAAAAGCGATGTACGACGGGACGAAGGCGGAAAACGATGTAATATATGGGGCGGTAGGAAAATAACAGAGGAGCTGAAATTTAAATTTAATTTACTCATTCCTTACTGAATTGACTGGGAAAATTGAAAAGGCCGAAACATTGCAAAGAGCTCACTCACTGGGGGTTATCGTCGAGGTTTTAAAGTATTCGCCCAAGAATTTTCTTCAGCGATTGATGGATTTTGTCCTCTCAATTTCCCGTCAAAAGCATCTCCCGTTTCCCAAGACCAAACAGAAGGAAATCTCAAACTAAGGAAGCTGTTGAAGAACGTGAAGGCACAGATCCTCATCTTATTTCAAATTCAAGCTCGATAAAATGGTCTGCTTCCTATGAAACTGAGGGAATTGAGTGTACAGTAGCCGCATGCACGAAGTTAATAACATGATGAGCAAGATGGTCTCCTACGAGCCGTTTTTCTTTGCTCAACATAATATACACACTTATACTTGTACAGCGCTTTCAATACTCGGAGGTATGCACGAATACATCCAGACTACGCTATGAGAAAAAATTTCTTTAAAATATAGAAGGCCTCTGTTCGAAATTCGAGCGATAAGGATTTGTAATAATCGAGGAATCGTGTGTGCGTCCGTGAATGGTATCTTCAAGATACCATCCTATGCAGTGAAGTAAAGAATACACGAAATCCACTTACTTGGATTGCAAACTCCCTTGAGTACCCTTGCAGCAGTGGCCTGAGCGGTTGCCACAAGTTCCTGGCTTGAAATTTTGCACGTGGAAACTTGAATGTCAGTAGCGTCTCCATTATCTTGAGCGTGTCGCAAGAATTCATCTATGGTGTCTTCAAAGGACGGAGTCTTGAGAGTAGGCTGTTGGCAATGATATGCTTCCGGCAATGAAAGCACGACACAGAGGATTACAACAACAGGAGCCTTTCTGGAGCACATCATTTCGGCGGAAGAGAGAAAATAATTCTGAAGATGATCATTCCCAAACCGACGATGTCACTGGAAGATATTAACATTGCTGTCCCAAAGGGATAGATTATATCTGGGTCAAAGGCGACCTTCTTGATAAGCTTCACACCAATTAGCAATCCTCCTTGAGCTTTTAATTTCATGTCATGGTCCATATTCACAATACCTCGCACATGCAAGAATCCTTGTAATCAAACTCATTGCTTCGAAGAAGCTCTGACTTAATGTTTTTGCAATAATTACGATTTCCATTGATTATACGGCATATCTTGTGCCCAAGGATAACTAATATTTCGTGCGGCTTTTCGCCCACAAAGGCAACAGGGAATCATCCCTGGAGTCACGGAAAATCTAAACACGTATACGGTATTCATGGAGCTGTGACCTCGAAATGACCGACTGGAAAATTCTACTCGTATGCAATAACGATGAACAATAATCGAGCATAAGTGCAATCATCCTTGTGCGTAATGTTGATAGCAACGGAAGCTATCATTATTAACGCTCTATTAACCCTAATGGATGGATTCTTGCAAAAATTATTTCAGTAACCAATTTTATTCATATGTAGTAAAAGCATGCAAATTTTAATATTTAATTTTCCTTTAGCATGCTATCGAAGCAAGCTGTTTGAGAAAATTTGCATGCATGCTTCACATGTAACTCCAATAAAGGAGTCCAACGAAGCACCAACTGTATGACTTGAGGCGGAATGATATTAATGGTAATAGTATCACAATAATGATGGCGATGACGACGTCGCCGGTACTTTCATAAACGTACACTTAAAGCTCAGGAAGTGTCTGTTTCTATAATAAAGATTGTCCACATCCTTGACGCTCATCCTTGCGCTCCAGAAAAATAATACCAGTAAGATTCTTACACCTCGTTTGCTATTTATGTATTACAGAGAAGAATTACACTGACACAAGCAATATAGCAGCCATCAGTAGAGTTGCTGTGGTGGCAGGGCCTAATTATTATTCTTTACATCCATTAAGATCCTTACCCAGGAAATTGTTGGACATGTTGGAGGAGTACGGTGAGTCGAGCTTAGCAGACAGAAACTTGTGCGGCAACTTCACTTTTTACAAGCTATAACTCAATGCTTGGAGTTTCTCATTTCATGGAATATCCTCAAAACGTCTTTGCCATAGCACACAGTGGATTAGCGCTTTTTATGATAGAGCTCGGAATTTTCCCTTTGCCCTGATATGCTCTCCAAGAGAACGGAAGGCAAAGCGGGCGAGAATGATGTTGCTGACTGATCCTTTTCTCCTTCTTTTCCGCTCCCCATAACAGACGGACTTTTAGTGCTCGTAATTAGTTCTCTTTCATTTCATTGTATCCGTACATTTGTAAATTACTCTGAAGGAGAAAGTTCATGGAGTTCGCAGGTCGTCAAGATCTCGTTGGTTTACTATGGTTTTACCGAACATCTTTCTCACCAACAAATACAACTTGCATAATTCCAATGAGTGCCCGCGCACAACATTGACCCCATTTGACGTCGAGTAGACATTAAATTACATATGTACATTAAATTTGCATTACAGTTGTAACAATTGTCTGCTTTTCTGGCATTTTGATAGGACAACCGATCGGTCATACATGAATTCTAGCCTCTCAAGTTCTCGGATACGGCTGGTTCTTAATTATGATAATGAAATAGTAATGCGATGCATTCAGTCTACCATCAAATAAATTCATCTACGTTATGTAGAGAATTATACTATGTCTAGATTTGAGGCAGCCATTGGGGAAGTAGCATCATGACTCAATGCTTTCAGTTGTGGTGTGCTCCATACGTAACTCTGCTCATTATTAACAACCATAAACTCATTCAAACAAAAGGATGTAATGCAATAAAGACCTTACTTCTGTAGCTCCTGGTGATTTCAAGTGAACACAAAACTGGCTCCAAAGCCGTTGTTCTCTGCGTGTATGGGTAGTACAAATTAAGCCTCTCTCGCACACAATACATGCTTTAAAGTACAAGATATGGTGTACAACGATATATACTAGAGACCACATAGATATGTACAACGGAAATATTAGTGTTAGTGGCTCAAGTTGCAGTAGTGATACGAAAGACTACTATGAAGTTCGAGTTTGGGAAAGTGGCACGACTTGTGTGTAGTTAGTGAAAGTCGGGGCTTTGCCTGTATGTACATGGAAACCGGACTACTAGACGGATGAAGCCGAGTCTGTTCCTCCATCCGTGTATTGATCGGGTTGCGTTTGCGCTAACGATAACAATTCTTTCCCGGAATTCCCCTACTACAACTACTACTCAAGTCACCTCCTTCATTCTGCCATTGAAAAATTTCACAAGAAATTCTCTGTGAATTTACATGAAGTTTCTAACGTGAGTCAAAAAGCGGGGTGTTGGGACCCTGGGAAAGTGAAAGCGTGCAAGTGCACCTTGTGGCACTAAAAATTAATCGGTAAGTCTACCTGATTAGTTGTTAAACTTAGTCATATTATATCTGGACAGAGAGGCACAACGATCAAGCAAGGAAGAGCCCGGAATAGGGTTTTTTATCATTGCCTTTATCCTGCGGAGTTTCAGCTGTATAACCCACATAATCTTTACATACATGCGTATGCATATTGCATGCTTACCTTAGAGTGATTTCCTGATGGACATAAGCATTAATGTAAAAAAGTAAAATCGGTTTTTCGGGTCAGGTCAGTGTCCAATAATCAACTATCTATTAATGTTGGTTTCACGAAATATTATGTTTCATGACTTAAAGATATAAAATCAACTATTGTATTTTCGGCTTCATAAATGCTAATCCAGATTGTGTCCTTTTCTGAGAAATCAATGATACTCCTTGAGGTACGGCTAGAATATCACAGAGTTTTCTTTAGTATTATGTGAAAAACAGAAAATATCGAGTAAGGCAAAAATACCATACGTCACAAAATGCAACTCATTCAGCTAAACCTTTTACTGATTGAAATGTTTGGAAGCCCAACTAAGTTCGTTAAGTGTAGAAATTGTCATGGTGAAAACAAGAAGAAGAACAGATAAACTCATCCGTCGATGTCAAATATTACAGCTGTTCGAGGTTTCGAAATAAACTCTACCACTTCATGAAAATCTGGATACTACGGGAAATTTTATGAAAATATTGTGAAGGTCCATGGAATATTTATTGTCCATGAGAAATTTTCCTTTGACTTTAACTGTTTATATTTTTACAGGACTACAGACAAAACAGTGAAGATAGCAAATCACCTACGTAACAATTAACTAGTGTATACATATTCACAATCAGATTCCAAAAGCATAAGCATTCTGTTGCGATTAATCACTAATTTCAACGCTGTGTATATAAATGGAAAAATCCGTTACATTGAATATTAACGGGGATGGTGATCGCTCCACGAATCACTTTCGATCTTCTATGTAACTTGCTCAGGTATTTATTTCACACTGGAGAGAAAAAAGACTGAATCCTTTGCCAGTTCCTATCCAAACCACTAGATATCTCACAATGTATATCAGAGAGTTGGATGCGCCAGTTTTCTATCGAGTGCCATACTGCTGCAGAGGAGCTTACAATAACGTATTATGGGGCATTGAAACTAATGAAACTTGCTCACTTTTGTTTCTGCATTGTCGCCCTGTTTTCAGATTCCGGAGGCCAAAAATGTGAGACTGAGACGGAAGGACTGGACGAGGGTGAGCATACGGTGACCAAGCGATACAAAGTCTTAATAGAAATATTGTACATCGTACAACTCGAATAGTAAAGGCGATTGGCCCGTCTGGTTAGCGGGAGCAATGTCACAGGAGAAGCCTCTCATACAGATCCAGGTAATGTTATTTTGTTTCCATAAACAATGCTAACTTGCGAGAGAGCAATAACTATTGAAGTACTGAGTAGAGAGTGGGGGTAATGAACACCAACAGTAGTAGAACACAGGGGAGTTTTTACTTTGGATGGGACTTAAGCAGAAATGGCTTAAGTCAATGAAGCCTGTGATATACCTTTTAATGATAGTGTATTTTGAACGGCTATATGTGCTTACAGAGTGCATCCAACAGGATTTTAAGATCTCCAAGTCACGAGTCAATTTCAACTGAGATCTCTCTACTTTCACTGTCAAGTTTAAACCCGTTCCTCCGAATACCCTCCCCAACTCCTGACACTCGACACAGACTAACAGTTCCTTCCGAAGGATCCAAAGGGTCCGATGTCTATTGGGTTGAAGAGGAGAATGATCTAATCAAGAATTTTGGAGCTCTTTTCAAGTTCCTAGGCCTACCAAAATCTTTCTCTACCTCGGATATTAGTTCATCAGTTCAGCAGCAGCAGTCGACCGAACCTCGTAACCTACATCTTCGCAGATCAAACTCGGAGCTGGATTTAACTCAGGTTCGTTGTAGTGATGTAATATTTCGGACGCACTTTGGCCCAACTTCTCGTAGCTGCTCAACTTGGGTAGCAGTGGGGGATGTTTCCTCGACTTCCCAATTACCTTCACCACAAGGACGCCCTCATTTTGCACCAAATGGGGGCTCGTTCACACCTGCTGATTTAGTTCGATCTGTCAACAAGAAAATCCGGCAGCTATACATTCGCAAAAGGCTGCTGGTCGCATACAGGGCTCTTGAAAGGCTTACTCAAAGTGACTTTGATTTGGAGAAATTACCAGTTACGGTGCCTGGAGCAAATTTCACTGCACAGAGTGGCATGGATGTGAATATTCCTATTCCCAAGTCTGAGTTAGATTCGTTAAAGCTTCCAACTAATAAAAAACGTTCCACTAAAGAGGTACCCGTGACAATTAAAGACGTTGAGAGAGAGCGGGGACGGCCACTGTCCAAGTTTGAAAGGAACATGATGATATTTAATTGGCTGCATTCTCTGGATGAGAATTCCTTCGAAGCCGTAGTCGAATAGCAAGTACAAAAGTTATTATGACGGACTTACAAGTGCGCATGTTTACTGCGTAGTCTCAAATGTTCTCCGGGTGTAGTTATTGATAAGTTTAAATCCATCTCTTGAATCGCTTCTGAGTGAAGTGAGAGCATAGAGGTGTCCTAAACACCTGAGCATCGAGATAGACAGAATGAGATGGCATATATATGGTTGTGCAATTCGCTTGTGTTTAATTTCTCTGTGTGTGGCTGACTGAAAGAATGATGATGGATCTCTCTTGTAATTATGCTCCTGTTGGCAAGCATCGATTCATGATGATGCATTATATACGCTTCTACTCATAGTCATCATTAAGTCCTACAGATGTGCTAATTGGGCCCGTACCATCTGTTTACTGTGTTATCATTCATATATTTATATGTACATGTTTCAAAAATAATTAAGAATCGATTGGATAAGTAGCAACAATTCATACATGTACATTGTTGATAATACGTATGCTACTTCTGTGGACTGTGAGGTAAAAAATTTATGGTATTATGTTAAAGCCAGCAATGTAACATTGCAACTGATGTAGTATTTACCGATTATCTTATATTCAAATTTTTAATTTTCTATCCATCGTCATACGGGAATCAACACTAAATTTTGTAAACCAAACAAACTTTTAGAGTATTGATTGGGTATAGAGTACTATTGGTAACTCATTCGTGAACGTAAGAGGAAGGACCATTGGAATTTGTATGAGCTAAAAGATGTCTAGGTTTGAGGAGTACAATGACATCATATTTGGAAGGAGAAGACCAACATGCGCGCACAACTCACATCATGCTTTCCAAATCGAAAGTAGGGTCGAGGTCATGGTAGGTTGTAGTTTGCAATGGTAACGCCAAATATATGGTCAACTCCGACATACTCATCCTGGCCGGCCATAAATCAGTACCAAAACAAACTCTGAATCATTACAGTAATTATTATCATGATTAATGAAATGACTAATGTATAATAAACGTGCTAGAGATCCTATAATGCATTTCCACACTCAAAGGCAGTACATGGGTTGGTTGATACAGATGCGGAATGGTTCTGTATATTTACGAACATGACTTAGTTAACTTGAATTGCCCTTTCGTTCATATACATGATAAAAATCTACTGCATTCACATCGTAATTTCTATGCGGTATGTGGTAAAAATTGAAACTGTTTTATAAAAATATAAATATGCGAAATTGACCCCATTACGTTATGTTACACAAATAAAATTTGTTGCTAAGTCAATGTTACAAGTATAAATTCAATTTAAGATCCATTTATGACTTATATAAATGTACAAACTAAATTAATTATAGTGATTGTTCTGATGAATAATTATCCCAAGATACTCTTTGTTGATCCATTCCTGTTTGTCGTTATGGACAAGTAACTGACCTTTTGACGTCCAATTAAAGTAACTAATACGTAGCATGAGGCATCAAGCTGTGTCTTCTTTTATTCATTCTTTTCATCATCAAAAAATAATTCATACCATGTGAAAGGAGTTTCCATGAGGAATAACTCAAGACTCCGTCAATTAACACGTTCTGATGTAGTGGAACTTACTGAGAGACTCACAGGGGAAATTCTAAATTAAAAATGATGACAATGTTGCAGTGAATTAGTTTGACGCTTTAAAGAGTCTCATAGCAATATGAATACTTTGACCCGCGAAAGGGAAAGCACAGTCGTCATCTTGGGCAAGTCATCATGGAAGTTATAATAGAGCAATGCTAATGAGGCATAACTTATCGCGCAGGAAGTAGGAAGGAGAAAGTTAAAGAAAACTTGTGTACTCACACATGCTACCCACGTCATTTTAACGGAAGTTGACATAAATCTTGGATATTGCTACGGGGGTTTTTCCCCGGTTTAATTGATGTTACACTTGACGACCCTTCATCTTGACAGATTTTTGATACGGAAGATGCCTTCCCAAGCTGAATTACACGTGCACGTGTGTCGTTATTTATGTGTTAGGCCGTGCGGCCCGAACTCCCATGGTTAAGCTTTGTTCTAACAAGAGTGTAATTTTAACGTTACAGCGTCGCTACATGAAGGTAAGAGTGTACTGAAATATTGTAAATGCAAATTTTTGCACTAATCGTTCTCAATCACAAACTAAATCCACTGGAAGCTCCTGTCGCCGTACCGTGCTGATGAGATCTTCGCCTTTATCCACCCGTCCCTGCCTTCTCCCAGCAAGCCAAACATTAAAGCCCTCTCACATCTTGGGGGAATAAGGTCCAGCTTGCTTCAGCCTTCATTCACATTACACTCTAGCTTGTAATGTCGATGGTACGTCAGGCGTTTGGGTAGAATTGAAAAACTTTGGCCTGAATCTTCATTCTCGGTCTTCAGGAATTTCTCCATCCCTCAACTAATCTTCATACACTTCATACGTGCTGCACAATATTCCGCCCCAAACGTTTCGTTCTTATGATAATAAACGAGGTCACCGCAAGAGGCAATACTTCCTACAGACAAACGCGAGGAGTTGTAGGGGTCACGTGCATCGATACTCTTTCCCCATGTTGTTGGTATAAGCCTCTCCACACGGTTTTGCATAAGCATTGGTGGTATTTATTCCAGTGACTTCTTTTGCAAATCTCCGTATTATTTTTGAAGCCAACAGTTGACGGCCTGGTCATTGCCTTAGGGTGTTTATGTAATGTACGTACTTGCGAGAATCCAAGTTTTCTTAGCAAAGAAGTGGCTATTGAGGAAGTATGGTCGCATACTGATTGTATCTTCGCAATTTATGTCAGCACTGGCAATGACTACATACATAGGAGCTGGCGCAGAGTTCAGTCTCCCAACAAGTGTGCTTCTGATGAGCTAATAATCTGTGGAGGGAGAAATTGAGAACAAGTATTTTCTTCCGCTGAAATTTTTTTCCTGGCTGAGTTGAATAGAATATCAAGTCTACTCCCACAGCGTCCTCGTCTTCAACTTAGGCACTGAAGTATAACCCAACGTAACTATTACCACTAGTGTTACCACAGAGAAGCCACGAAGAACATGCTTCGGCATGTGTTTGAGTATGGACCTTAGGGGGAAATAAATACAGGAAAGGTAGTAAAGTAAGTTAAGATTTGAAAGCTGACAACAAAACAAGACAGTCCAGCTGTAGTGAGCCGAGAGTTTGAACACGTACCGCATGTTGTTGACTTACCACTTTTTGATGCTCTTGAACAGTACGTACACAAGCTGTGCATGTATATATGCCTGCTAGACGTAGAAGCAAGAATGCTGAAGTTCTATACACATCTAAGTTTGTATTTGTTTGTGGGTGCGGTAGCAGTATGAATATACGTGTGCTGGGGCAGCACAGGCACGCACCAAAACATACGCACACAAGAAAAGAGAGAGAGAAAATTCTATCCGCTATTCAATTCACTTTTCAGATACCTTTGCAGCAGCAACCAGATTTTCACACAGGAAGAAAGTAATAATGTCGAAAAGAAGGAGAGAGTGAGTGAGTGAGTGAGTGAGTGGGTGAGTGAGTGAGTAGGTGAGTGAGTGAGTGAGTGAGTAAGAGCAGCGGTGGAGAAAAGCGTTTTCGAAGGGGGAGAGGAAAACAGAAAAAGGCCAATAAAAACTTTGTGACGGAAGCTTGAGAGAAGTAGCTAGCTTGGGACTATTTCTGGCTACTTGAACACAACGAAAAGCTCATGAATGAGATTCCCTCGTCAGAATCACGAGTCACTAATGAAACTGATGAGTACTACTTGACGTCTAGCAAGAAGAGAAGTGAAGGAAAACCCAAGACTACTACTGCCACCGGAAAAGGGTTCAATTTAATCTTGTCGCTGACTTGCGATAAGACAGAGGTAAAACGACGTGGTTGGAATCGCCATTGTCTTTTTCTCTTTTACACTTTTCGTCTCCTTCATCATAAGGTGGACGGTTTTCTAACGTTAGGTGCAGTACTACTGCATCATTTTCTCCATTACTGAGATATCTACCCACACCTAGTATACATAGACAATCCGATACGAAGCTATTTCTCTCCTCAGCTTTTCGTCAGTTTCATCCGTTTCGACATGTCGCTGTGGATATGGGGCCCGTTTAGTTTCTTCTTCCAAGCATTACGACTTTTTATACTTTGTTCTGTTCAAAAACAAGAGGAAAAAGTTATGAATGTAGTGTGCTCAGTTGCCTACGAGGCAATAGTTTACATCGTCATCTCCTATCAACTTATTCCACCCCTATCACATGTCAGTCATTTAGACTTGCAACTCACTCCATTCTACCTGATTAGGCGACAAATGACCAAGAGAAATTTCACAGACAGCTTACGTCTGCCAAGCCTTTCACCCTCTTTCGCTCATCTTCTTAATCTTCTCTGTGGGCCCATATTGTTTCTTCCACGCAGACATTCGTATAGTCCTTCTCTCATTCCTCCGGTATGTCCTTGACGCGCCTTTGTGTCAAGAGAACTTTCTACACTGCTAAAATTGGTTTCGATACAAATTGGTCCCGTCCCTGAATCCCTTTATCCGGTTGCTGTGCTCTCATTCTATTATTCCTCTTAGTAATAGTGGCAGCAGCAAGCGGAGTTCAGGGAGTTCTCTCTCCCTCACGCTTTCACGATTTTCTCCTTAACTTGTATCTCTTCTCCAATCACTATAATAAATCTTTCCCTCTCAGTAACTATCTTAAGTTGCTTGTTTCGTTTCAACTTGCTGATTTATATATAACCTATTTGCTGCTTATCCTCATCACTTCCCTGTATAATAGCGAAGGTTCATTGGACATAGATGTATCTACTTCTAACCTTGCTGGGTGCCTCTTGTATTTGATCGTTTTAATAACATGAATCTGTTTTAAAGAGGTAGAAAGCATGTTCATAAAGGTAGAGAGGGAGGGAGTAATAAGCTCCTCTTAGTTTGTATACCACGATTCTGTGGTAGGTGAAATGAGAAAGTGCTGATAGAGGTAGACAAGAGACTTGAGGAAACTTCTTAGAAGTCACGCTGTTTGATGTTCTCATGTTGAAAAGTGATAAAATTAGGAAAGGTCTGTCTATAGTGTGTGAGACTCCTACAGATGATCTCCACAGCAAAGCCAACAAGGGAAACATCAAATGAATTAAGAGAAGGTGTAGAGAGACCACTGCTCGTTGTAGTGGCTTTTTGAATATTTCACGTGTTTGTTCGACATGTTTGCTCGACTTTTGAGGCGGAAAGGGAGTAGCGGTAATTTGAGAGAGAGAGAATTAGGCTTCGAACTCTTCCAAACGGTATCATCATTTATCTCGCCTAGTTATTCTAATGAGTCTATTAGTTGGAGTCATGTACATTCTAATGAAAAATTATGACATTGTCAAGGTTTTGGTACTGATAGCCCCTCTTGATGTCAATATATTTAGTTGTGGTTTCATAGTTCAATTCATACGTAGTCTCATCGTGACCATGTGGTGAATGACCTATTATTATTTCATGTGCATTGCGACCCTCGGTCAACCTGGAAGAATTTTTTATAGGTTTTTCCAAGATGAGGGCTGCGAAATAATTAAATTTTACAAGTTCTTAAAAGGAGGCAAGGCGGGGTAAGAAAGCCAACAGGAGTCATCTGAGGGGGGAACTCAATTAGAAGTTACGATCTGACGTGACAAGAATTCTCCATGCTCTTTTTAGAAAATGACGAGGACTCGTCCCCACCGCCCCTGCTCTACAACATACCATGCACACATTATCGATTGAACGCGTAGACAAAGAAGAATGCTCCCAAGATTTCCTACGGCTTTGCTTAAGCAATGGCAAGACTGGTTCAAGCTCTTGTTTCAGCGTTCACCCACGATGACAAGACAGTAGTGATATGTGCGAGGAGGCGAAGACTAGAGCATCCCTTTAATATTATCGTGTATGCTTGGGTGTTTGAGAAAGAAGAAGGTGCTCTCCCTCTGAAGTCAGGGTACAGAGAGCATGAGACCCTAATTACAGATCACAGGCTTCATGTAAATGCCAGAATAGCCGACTTGTCTCCACGTTCGCAGACTAACCCATGATCAAAATTCCTCTTCGTCCTCATTTTGTTTCCTCATCAGCTATCAACGGGTTCTAGCTTCTTTCATTGCAATCATGATCTCGAGTTCAAGGATCAACACGTATTCAAACCCCTTTTCCTTTCATCGATACTGTTTCCTCTATTTCTACCGTTCGATACAGCTTGCCTCTCCATTTCTTCCGCTTTCTCCGGCCTGCAGTTTCTTATGTATCTTGCTGCTTGATCTTCCAGTTTCACGTTGTTTTCGTAAACTTGTAAAGTTACACCCAAATTTTTCGTTCTCTTTTCCTGAAAGCATTCGCAGTACCTTCTGGATTGCAGAATAATTGACTCAAGAGAAGGCAGAGGATTTTGATTCACACAGGCGGAATCATTCTTTGAAGACACCGATTACGTTGAACCGAGTACCATTGCTGTGACAAGGTTTCTCGATTGTGTTTACCACTCGACAGTAGATTCTCTCCATAGTGGTATGTCGTAGTGCTTTACCCGTATAGTTGCCTATCAGAAGCCGACCCAACAGAAAAACATTAGCTTAAATGAGATCCACATGGTGGTAACTTTTTGTAGTGGAAAACTTAGCTCGGCCCTTGAGGAGCTTCTATGAAGGTAACATTATAGAGCATGTACTCTGACGGATTCAGTTGTTGTTTGTAGACAAGTGTGTATCTTCTCCGCTTCCCTTCCTATTGTACTACAGATCAATAATAATGCTGAAAGCGTAATATTTTGTAATCTTCTTCATGCGTGCATGCAAAGAGACGAAAAAAAATGAGCGAATGTTCGAGTAGATAGGTGGATTTTGCAAGGGTATTACAAGGAGTAAAGAAGAAGTTGGAAATCTATTGTACATAGAACGTGTCTGTGGTAAGAATAGCCAGGCTGATGGCAATTCAACTGAGACTCCCGGTGTCCTTGAAACTTAGAATTTCCTGGCGAACTTGCACACAACCCACATTGTTATGGCCTAAGCCGAAGAACACGGGACGAAGAATACAACGAAAACTGTTATAGGAGTGAGGGCCTGGGCTACGATGTATCTCAAGAACAATATAATATCTGAAAGCATTATTCAAACTCTGTACATAATTTAGAAAATTTAAACTAGAAAAATTGCCTTTTTACCACTTAGAAAACAATCGGTCAACTCGGGCCGTCTTAGTTTTTTACTGCTTGATTCGGTTACGCTCGCTAAGATAGCAAAGAGGCAAGCGAACAAAAATTAACTAAGAAATTGTGCTGAGATGTGCTGCCACTGCTCTCCCGTTCTGTAATTCGTATCAACGTTCATGGACCACTAATTATGTTCGAACTCAAGCATCATTGTTGAAGTCAAACACGTTGCGGTCGAACTTAATTTATAGGGGAGAGATATTATACTGATTTGACGAACAAATGAGATGTTTTGGTACTATGTGCTACAACGTGACAAGGATGAAGTGGCTTTAAGGGTACACTGTAAAATTTTTAGCGGGCGTATGGACGGATATCGTTGAGACACTTTGGAACGGTTTCGTTTTCGAGCTACCGTCCGCCCGGAAGGAGGTCACATTACTTCCATAACAAAGGAAATGAGGGGTGCAGTAGTGCCGATGCAGTTGAATGAAAATTCTGTCCAGAGGTTGGTCCAGGATTTCCGTCCATCCAAAGAGGATGAGTGAATGCGCCATTTACCACCCGCAGGGTGCAGTGCCCGTACGGATTGGGTCATAGCATGCCCGTATGGATTTGAACTAACATAAATCCCTGCGGCAGACTTTTCGAAAGTGTCTCCTTAAGGTTAAACATTACTTTAACAAAGGGACCGGAAAAACGAATTTCAGGGATTTTATCTTGCCACTAACCGAAAATCTCGAAAAGCGCATTTTTATTCAGAAGTAATATGCTTCAGATAATGTGATAGAGATGACAAAGAGCTTCGGTATCCTCCACTTTTCAACTGCTTTAGACACTTCCAATAGTTAGCTGTTTCAATCACCCACCGAAGTGCCCGTGTACTCAATGGGCTCGTCCGTCCGCGGCAGTTGTGAAAGCTGGTGCTTACTTGAAAAGTATGTTTCTTGTCAGCAGCCAACACAAATTCGAGAGAAACCAGAAGCTTTCACTCGTACGTCCACATTTTCACGACCGAACCTTTCACAGTGGCGAGTGCCAAAAGGTCGTGACCCAAGTCCGTCCGCGAGACCCTCCGCTATATATTTTTTTGCAGTGTAGTTTTCCAGCATTCGCGGCAGAAGAGCCCAATAATTTGTTCATAATAATTATCTCAGAAGTATTAAATACAGCACATTCGTCGGTACTTTAGAGGAAATAGTACTACAAAGTACTTGCTTGAAGTACCTTTAAGTTCCTGCTCTTTTTAACCTACAAAACGCAGGACCCTTCCTTTTTTTACTAGGATCTAGCAAGTATTTTTTCAATAGCTCGGACACAAAATTGTTGTTTAAAAGTTCAAAAACTCATGTTCATGTAAAATGCTTTTAAAATTGGCAAATTTGAATGAAAAAAATTAATAAAGGGCTTGTTAAGAATTCGGAGGTGACTCGAAAGTAGACCTTTTCTATCAGTAATGCGAATAGTGCGAGTTTAGTGGAGTCTAAGATGATTCAAAATAGCATTACATGTTAATTTGATGAATATTGCCCACGGATTCCAGATTTCCGAAGATTGCCGAGGATTTCCTACAAGGTTTCCACAGGTCATGATTTCCAAAATTTCCGGGAACCTCGGCATTCCAAAGTAGCTGTTTAAAGAGGCTCCCATCCCATCACTGGTGGTAGTGTCCCAAGAAACGCTCGACAATTTGCTGACAGGTTCTAATTCAGTGGAAGTTTCTTGAAATGCAGCATTTTCATCCCATTTTGGAGACTTCGGATGACTATCTTCCAAGAAATCATGATCGCGGAGGCATGTGGGGCGTAATTTTTGGATGCTGAGAACTCAGACAACAGGTTTCAGTAGTCATAATGTTATCCCATGGCATGCTGCGCAATGCCGAAAACAGTTGCGATCTGTCGATTTAGTGAAACCTCTTGATGTCGTATTTTGATGACAGTAAAAAAAACTTCCTGTATGTATCTAAAATCATAATTGTTGAAGATGTAGATGTACAGGGTTTTAAAATGCCTATAATTTTTACAACTTTCCCAGAATTTAAATTTCTCAGCGAGTTGAAAGCGATTAGGACATAAAAAATGCTTGAAGTTACATATCTAGCTTCACACTTGTTACTTAACGGTCGCATAGCCTCTAACTATCCATGTTACTCAAAATTAAGTCGTAAAGCTTTCTCAGGGCCATCCAGTACATAATACATACACCACAAACATAGTGTCCGCTACCAGCAATAAATCTCATACTGCTGTCAAATTAGTGAGCTCTCGTGATTCTATAATCACAATTTTAGTGTTCGTCAAACAGCGTTCAACACTTTCCCCCATCCTACCAAGAATTGTATTCAACGGGTGACATTTAAATAGGGCCAAAATTGGGGCGTGTGCTGACTGGGATGCTGAAAGTTGCAATACTGTGAGATGCTTGTAGTTCTCCTCCATAACAATACAACACTGTTATAGAGTTGGAAGGTTCGAACCCTACATTCCACTGCCATCCATTCTTTGAAATAAAAGCAACACGCCAATTTTTCAATTTCCCATATGTGTATCACCATGATTTTCTATGCGCCCTTCAGATTTCTTCGGCATCTTCTCTATGCATGTACCGTCGTCAAAATTTTATACGGCTTCCTAAAGACATTTTGAGACCAGCACCACATCAATGCCTATATGTGCTCTTTTCCAGAGAAAATGTTCTCCTACGACGTTCGTGCTAAGCCAGAAAAAGTCTCGGTGGTAGCACTGGCTGGTGCTTAGGAATACGGCAGTACATCCCTTGATGGCTTTGGCTAGTTCACAGGGCTACTAAAGTGCTCATAATGGCCCTTTAAAAATTAGAGCGTCAAAAACTATGCATGCATTTTTTTAAATCATGAAAAACGCTGCAAAAGTGGCGCACAGTAACACAAGAAAGAGTTCAGAGGGAAGATCTGTTTGAATGTGCGACCAGACCTGGATTGGTTGTCTCCGTCTTTTCTTTATGGTCTTGAATATTCTGTGCTGGGCTAGAGGCTATTACTCTCTGCACGTGGGTGTACATGTTTCAGTGAGGTAAGAAGGGGCACTTTTCTCCATCCAGGGGCCGAGAGAGTACTTCATTTCTCTTGATAACGTTTGCTCGTTCCACCCTATGGGATTGAGTGCTGATAGGAATTACTTTTTGTTTATGACAGTATTGTGTCATCCTCACCTTAGAATTTTGCATTTTGGTCGATTTTGTTATAAAAACAGAAAACCCAGGGGGTAGTGGACAATATATGATGTAAGAGATTTTTTCACTAGGAGTCTTGTGAGGATACATTTTGCATGTATATCCTCAGCGCTCTATGTTAAGAGATTATTCTTCTCCTCGTCCGCGGACTCTCTTCTTTCCTCTCTTATTTGGTTGTATTGATGATAAGGATGGTATGCAGATGGTATCAGACATAGTGCCCCATGCTGTCTAAGTGTGTTCTTTGGCCTGTGAGTTAAGTCTCACAGTTATTCTGTATCTTACTCTCACCCTGGAAACACTTAATAAAGTTACGGCTTGTATTTCATAGTTTAGTCAACATTATTTTCTATCTCCCCGAGTCTAACCAGGACTCTTGTTAGGTCATTTATCTCGTTAAGTTAGGTCATTCAGGGGAAAAGGACGTCGGGCCATCTTTGGACTTGAATAATGACCTAACATTTGTGAGGAATCGATTGCATCCACCATAATTCCCCATAGTTTTAGCTACAACTTAGACTAGGGCTGCAGCCATCGTCAAAGGAGGCTGAGGCTAGAAGTGACCGACGTATGCTAGCAAATTGTGGTGCTGTTTGTGATGAAAAACGTCATTTTTGATCCACCCCACTATCTTGTAAAATGCTACTACTAACAGGGATGAGTCAGTTTGACGACTGCAGGCAACACAGGAGCTCGTCGGGAATATTTCTACCCATCAATGACAAGATAAGACTTCAAGGTTGGAAATTGTGACGGTGGTAAGAGGGAATAGTTTGAGGGCATCATCTGTTGCTGGTTTCTGTATGAAAAGTTATGGAATATGGTGATTCCACGACGACGAGGTTTGGACTAACATGTAACCGTACAGATGATGATAGAGCCTTTGTTCCACATAGTAAAAGAGGGTCTCGTACGATTTCTGTAGCGTGACTGCTGTAGGAAATTGTTGAGCGGCAGTGGGACTATTAATTCAGGAAGTGGTTCGCAAGAATACGTTTGTACATGTGCGAGTCCGTGCCTCAAATTATGAGCGGAATAAGTATAAACTCGGTTGAGAAAGAGATGGGGATGGAACTTAATGGTTCTAAAACCGAGCGCGAGTTGAAGAAGAGGTCGACAGAGGAATACTTTAGACTGATGGCTCGGCAAAATATGCATGTAAAATAAAGTGCAAATCAGCTGGAGCTCAGCTATCCTGAGCACGTTCGCATTCAGACTCCCTTTCAGTGAATTATCATTTTACACGTTTTCAGTATTCTCCATATGCCGCGCGTCCAACTGTGCTGCTGGGAAATACAAGCATGATGCGAAAAATGAAATTCGGTCCCTTTAAAGCCTCCTCCTACCTCAAATAATGCATTTCATTTCAGCACAGATGAGATCCCAACATTCATCTTGGGGTGAGGGTCATTTCATTAATTCCATGTATGGCCTCCGATCATTGCAAGGAGGCTCTTGTGCGCTCTAACAGAAACCAGCCCTGGCTTCCCCTTACAACTGTAGTGTGTTTTCTATCGAGCAGAACAACTTACAAGCTGATTGTTAATCAAAAGGCTTCTGGGGTTACCCTCGATAGTTACATTTATGATTATATAGATTATTGGCTCTTTGTTAGGGAAGATCATACAAACATCACATTTTGTAAGTAGACCTTGTTCAATTTTTGGTGATTGAGACATCACCAAGAATTCGTCGCACTAGGCACAAGATTAATATGTACGTATCACGCATCATAATAATTCAGGGAAACACACGCCTTGGCGTCATAGTGAGAATATTTTAATGGCCCAGCTTAGCCTAGAAATGGACCCATAAACTTGACCAGCTTCTCGTACTAAATGGCCTTCTTAATCTTGACTTCTTAATTGTAAGTCTAAAAACGGACTCCTTAGAATTTCTTATGGGAACAAGGACAGCGAACTCTTAGAATAGTCTCACAGTCTCACTCAATCTCATTTCATGTGATTTAGAGAGCTCAGTGTATATCAAAACCAAGCACATGTGTTAAGGATCCTGTTGGTATGGACCATGAACCTCTCATACATAAAACTATTTTTCGGCCATTTTATCAGCAGCGGCGTAGCAAGAAACCCAAATATTTCTGCTGAAACCCTTGTTATCCTTTTGTGAGCGCTTTCAATATCAATGAGCCTATGTAGAAGGCATGAGAAAGTTTGATAAATTTCATTCCGTCCGTAGTCCGATACTCTAATATGACATAATGTCCTACGAAGAATTTCAATCACATCTAACTAAGTGACACCTTGGAAAACTAAAGCCACTATTTTCTGATAAAAGTATAGTGAGGCAAATTGATAAAATTAATTGGAACCAGTCGTTCCTTCCCGTCCTCAAAAGTTGGCTGGCACGTAAGGATCTACAAACAAATCCAGAACATGTGCTTCATGTATGTATGAGTGCCCAAATGCCTAAAAGCATGCGGTTAGGACCCTATGACGTATGAGTCCACTTCAATGTTCATATCAATGCTCTTATATTTGCAGAATTGAAAACTTTCTTCCGAATCTTCCCCACAGGTATTGAATACAGAATCAGCTCAAAATGCGCAAGTTATAAACCTTGGGAAACGCACTGCCTCTCACAAAAGGAGAAATCAATGTATAAATTCAGGCAAACGGAGCGGCATTCAGACGATAAGGCGTGGAACACTCTGTTAGAGAACCCAAATACATGATAAAATCAAATTATTTGTTCAGCTTCTTGATGTCGGAATACGCACCACAGAAGGGAGTCCAGTTAATGCAACCTCTAGTGGTTGGACAGAAATTGACGTATTCACTTTATTGTTTCTAGCAATAAATTTGTACGGAAGTATTCGTTAAGCCGTTATAATGCCTATTTTCATTTATCCTCTCCAGTATGTACCTGCGTAAATATCCTCAATTATGATGTTCTGCGATCGTAATCGGAATTTCACGTCTCTTCCGTACTAAAGATAATACGCAGGCTCAACCGCTGCACATTATGAGAAGTGGCAGCAGTACTGTTCAACGGTAGGGAAAAAGAGGTTAGGGACATTATCTAGAATCGCTTAAGAAGAGCTCCTGTTCTGAGTCAGCCTTTTCTCCCTCTGTTGTGTTTGCCGACTTGTAGGTTATGAGGGCATTATACGCCACAGTATGTCATTGCAAGCGAATAATTTGGCTTAAGAACTCAGGCGTATGAGGACAAAGTTGATGATGTTGATGACGGCACGAGGAAAGTTTTAATGTGACGAAAGACATGAACTGCTGAAACTATTGTGTGAAAGATTAAAGTAATCATCCCTGTTACTGCTGCATATGAAGAAATCGGGCAGATCTTTTGCAGTCTTCTCTCACGTCATTAATTATGGACGAGTAACATTTTCGCATTCTGTTATGTAAACATATTTCTCCGGTTTGATTTTCTTCAATTCTCTGGACCTACATATGAAATACTTGAGTTGACATGCATGTAATATAGGACTCAGAAAAATCGAAAACTATTAAGCCTGCCCGCGAATTAACACCTATCAATCAAAATGTAATAAAATCATTTTGAACTTTCAAAATACTCGGTATTTCGGAACTTTGTATCATCCAATCAGACATGAATGCTTTCGAACCCAAAATGTGCGAAATTGCTGGTGTAAAGAGTCCATTTCGAAAGGAGGTAGCGAGGTAGGGAATATCGTCGCTGACATCCATCCAAAGGCCTATATGTGTACTTTGGTGAGAACAGACGCATGCTAATGCAGAAGGGACAAGTATGTTTACGACACGATATTTTTATAGACATTTGAATTTTATTTGACATAGACATTTGATGGAATTGAAACTTTTTACACGTAATTATCATGTAGTTTTTCGCTTAAAATATTATTATCTGTTGATAAAAATGATTGTAGTAGCATAGTATGTGTATATGTTCTGGTGGTGGAATTATTATTATTGTTTTCAGGGTCTGGAATTATTGGGGTACTCGCGGTCTGGGGAAGCTGAGTGTGCGGGTGAAAATTGTAGCATAACTGTGACTGGATGCCTACGACTTGACAATTGTTTCATTTAAGTATCCAGTCAAATTTTCCACATTCGCACAGACATGCCCCACATGATATCCATGCGTTGGTACGCTTTGTCTTAATATTACATGCGGGCCACCGTCGGTGATGTGATATTAACACTAAGGAGCTAGGATTATTGGCCTCACCACCAACAAAGAAAAACTGAGAGGGAGTTAATACATACATATCAATCTAATAACACCATTTTAATTTTGTTTTCTAACATCTAATAATTTGATTATCTGAACTTTATCTGCGCAGGTATAACCGTGCATAACAATTGCATTCATCGCCTTGAGTAGGGCTATAATTATTATTTTTATAAGAATCTTAAATGAGGGGCACTTATACTTAGACCTATAACTATATATATCATTAATAAAAAATTTTATGCATTAGCACGATTTTTTTCTGCATGTAGATTACATGATCAAGAGTCATTAATAGCAATAATTTTCGTTAGTTTCTCTCGCAAAGATACCACCATTTTTGCAAAGGTACCGTAGTAGTAGAAGTAATAGTAATGCTCTTTACCTCCATAAATAGACACCCAGATATTAGTCAGTAAATTAATTTCTTACAATTGTTTGTCACTTACATTTCCATTTGACGTCATCAGCATAAATGAAAGTACAGTATTCATCTGTACGATATCTATCAAGATTTGCGCCTGATTTGTAGAATTAGTTCTAGTCTTTGTTCACGAAAGTTTGATTGTGTAATCCTCGTCAAAACATATACGCTTTGAGTTCCGCGCATTGTATTTTCTGGACTTCTATGCAAACCCATAGGAGCATTTAATGCTATGGAATAACGACTTGTGATGTCAACCGCGATTGGAAAAATCCAACCATCATTCAGACGTTGCTTACTAACTGTACTCATCCAGTTGCTATATAAGAAGAGGTTGATACGAAAAAAACTATTTTATTTAGGGCAGAAGTATAAAATCTCATCGTACTCTGATGATTGCTGGAATTAGATGAGATTATTTTGGGGCTCTTGAAGATTCTCAAGACTGCTTCCAGCAAACATCTTTCGGTGAGGATGCCTACCATGTATTTATTATTATTCCCATACATGCCCACATTATTTGCACGAATTCGTTCAAACTTAATAATAGCATTAATTATGGCTAATTCATTCATACATGCTTGTAATAGAGCCGCTGCCCATTGAACATGTGGCAAACATGCAATCTATCTGCTTCCATTACCTCTGTCTGTACGAAATAGTTGTTAAAATACCAGCGTCGTGATGAGTGTTAATGGATGTCCACATACTTGAGTGCGTGTGTGTGTTCGAGAGAGAGAGAGAGAGGAAGAGGAAGCGTGCGAGAGGAACTTGGAAATGAGAGGGAGAAGTTTGGCGGAGAAATTTCATAGGTCGTACTTGATAAGCGAGTGCGCCAGCGGATGCTGTACTGTTCGATTAAGTCATTGGCGTACTCAAGCTGTCCTCAGAGTCAATAGTGTGGTAATTAAAGCTTTTGTATACCCATAGATGATCGTGTATTTTAACTCGAATCATTGTACTACCCGACATGAAGGAACCAGTTGGTCTATCATACCGACATATTTGTACAGAATATATTCACTCAGGCTCAAATAAGCTTTGATTCGACTGTTTTTCAAGTTTAATTGCACACTGTTTTGTCTTTCGCATACTTCACGTTGTCAGTTCACCTCAATCAGATGATTCGTCCTTTGATCGCTCAAAATAAAAACAAGGTCACGGGAATGGGTCAGTCGCTAGTCATTAGTATTTTTCACTTCGTATTCATCACTATTCATTCTGATGATCAGTATGAGTATCTTCATGTGTAAAGAATTAAAATTTGCGTTTGTTTGCACAAAGCTTGAATTGACAGTGGCCAGGAATGTGGTTTGTCTGTAATAAGTAATTATAGTAAAAAACAACTATAAAAAAGAAGCTAATTTTTGCGGTTTTAACAGGAGAAAGCCAGGGTGAAAATAAGTTTTATTAGCAGTCTCCTCGGAACTGTGACGGCTAACTCGGTACTTGAGCAAAATCAAATGTCTCTGCCCCTCGTGAATTGAAAGGCAGAGGAGAAAGTTGCGAATGAGCTCTTAATGTTCTTTCCTCTCACGCTCTAAAGTTTATCCTCAGCGTGGGAATTCAATTTCCAATGTTTCTCATAGTTGAAAATTGAAACTGCATTCACGTGGTTGATTTTAAACCTTTTCTGCTTCTATTTGATTGACTCATCCACTATGGGGAAGCGACGGTGGAATTTCTTCCTATCGTTACCATAGAAAAACACATTCCATTTCTATTATTATTCTTTCCTAAGTCTTTCTTTCTCCCTCGCTTACTCCTGAATAAAGGTCAATGCTAATATGTTCGAAATGCTCATATAATCATTCAAGTCAATGCATTTAAAACCCTTTACATCGCCTTCCCTTCTGACGAGTTTCCCTACAAATTCGATTATCTGGAGCAATTGTTAAACTTTCCCCGTCAGTCTACCTTCCTCACCTGCGGCTCCTTCAACAAAGCTTTGATGCGTCCCACAGTGAGTCAAAAGAACTGGCGTCAGATCGATGAAAAATGTGCGAGGGTTTGTGTATGTGCCACATGTGTGTGGCTACCTCATAGGGTTTCTTATTGAACGAAATAACTCTCACAGTCTGCGATGACTCTGTCCGGTTGGTGGGCTGCTGCTGACATTTGGGACGTGTAATAACAGTGTGATATGTGACTGTGAGGAAAATTCATCCGTATGAGACCTCCTGGAGCGAAATGGTATTACAAAAAGTAATGGTAGCTCAAGGGAGGAAGAGAGAGAGAGAGGAAAAGTTACTAAACTCCCTAAGTGTGTATTCCACTAGATTGGATTAACTCAAACGACTCGTCCACCTTTGATTTCTCAGGCAAACATTCAAGAGGGAAATTGAATTAGGAGGAATCATAGTGTGAAATTGATACTGCTTCTTGACACATCTACAAAGGCTAATCCTACTGACCAATGGAATGTCGTGATTTTGTCGCATTCAGACCGAGTCTAATAGAAATGTGGAGCAATAGAAGAAAAAGGAGGGGACATGACACAACTAACTTCCATTCTTGATAATTTATAACAAGATTTACCATAGATTGATCCACACTTTCTCCACTACTTTCCTTCCCTCTCCCTCTCGCTCATCCTTGCAGTAGCATAGGCAGCGGTTTCCCACTTGGCATGAATTTATTTTGAGTTAAAAGGCTGGGAAATGGTGAAGAAGAAACCAACTTTTCAATTGTTTTTCCCTCCTTCGAAATGAGCATATCTCATTCATTTTACCAACTCTTAAGCCTTTTCCCCTTAAACACGCTTCCAAAGACACAAGATATGAGAAAGAGGGAAAATGTAATTCATTCCAGCTCCCTGGCAAGCAGCTTCAATTCCTACATCCTTGTTATTAAAGTCGTAACGAATTCCTCAGAAACTTTGGACAACACACAATGAACCTCTGTGAGATGTATTATTATGCTATTTTTCTATTGTATATTCCATCCACTACGCCTCTCTAGTTGCGAGGAAGATTCGAGAACGAGAGAAAAAGACCATTTAAAACAGTCTACGTCCAGCTCCACCTCCTTCTCCTCTTTATACTCTTTCAACTGGCTATAATGATTTTGTACATGTATGAAAAACAGTGCCTTGTGTTCCTTGATGAAGGAGAAGAGGATGAGCTATAAACGGAGAGTTGGAGCAAAAGGCGTTCCGAGTTCGCCCTCGAAACCGATTAAGATTTAAGGCTCTAAAAACAGTATTGTGAACAATAGCACTGTGTGCCTATGTGTAGGTAAATTAAAGTATAGACTCTCATTTTAATGGGCAACCTTCTTATACTCTGTGCTTATGCAAATGGGTGAAAGGAGTTCATTGTGGAAACTATTCTTCTCCTATTTCCCTTGCCTTTGTTCAAATTGCAATAAAGAGAGCATGTACTCGGATGAAATCTTAAAATCATAGAAGAACAGTTAATTTTACCACTGAGATAATCCCCCCTTCAACTATCAAGTGCACTAAGAATCACCTTCATCTTTACTTACGATGATCCAAACAGAGTAAAGAATCAAAAGCAAAAGGACCCTATCGACAACAAATCAAGACTGATAAAATTTATTTGGAGACGACCAATTCAAAAACACTTTTTTATGGTCACAGAAAAGAAGCTTAGCACTTTCTTTTAGTTAAATAATTAGCAAAGTTTAAATTGAGTGAGAAATTTAAATGAAATTATGTCCAAGAAGTGTATTTTACGGCCTTTTACGCAATCAAAACACATTTTACATTTGAAAATGTCTATGGCCATTAAACTGTCAAGTTCTGCAGTATGAAAACTATAGTACTTAAGTTTGGCCTTATGAAGCGAATAACCCGATAAAAATAAGTGGAACACAAATATTCAGCTGTGACCTAATTGTCCATGCAGATGGGACAACATATACAGAGTCTCAGTCATGGTGAAGTTTTGTTTTATAGAAACAGGTATGTTTCATTCGTAATACCGGATTATGAAATGACCAGAGTATTAATGCAGTTTGTCCACGAATGCATGTGTGCCCAAGTTGCTCGTGCTATAATCTGCAGTATTCGTAGTGGTTATGTTACCTCGGATAGTAATTACTAGATATAAATGGAGTTTTCTCCTGACTATTATGGTTTATTATTATCATCCAACTCTCATGGCCCCGTAGATTCATAGAGACAACGAGTAAGTAGGCTTGCTGTTACTATGTTACCTTTGAATATGTATGACTGAGTAGCTTGCTGTTTTTGTTGGTTGAAATGAGTGGAACTTCTGGGAGAGACCTTTTAGTACTTATTCAATAGCTACAGCTAACGAGGTGCCTGTCCTTCCGTTTTAATTTTAGCATAGGCAGTTTTGAGGGCAATTCTCGTGTTTCTCTGAGTGTACAACAGTGTGGTAGACACATGCATGCTCCTCGGATGCAATGTCTACTACTACTCACCATGGTCACACAGCAAACAATAGGATTCTGAAGCGATTTCATTAAATCAACGACCAACTACTATTAGTTTGTCGTATCGTACAAAGCAGGCTATGCGAAGGCTTTATCTCAACGTGTCCCTCCAAACATACTATCAGCGCTCCCTTTTAGGAGGTGCTATTCCGTATACCTCAGCATTTCCACTAGCTGTGTGACCATCTCTCCCAATAGGATCTGACTTTATCATTGGAATTCCAAGCATATTGGTATAAATTGAAGAATTTTAGCTTAGATAATTCTTGGCTCATAGAAGTCCTTACATGGTGGCACATTTACAAAATTTGTTGCCTTCGTACTCGTAGTCTCTCCAAACCCCACCATCTTGTTGTACCACGTGCTACCATTGTCAGTATCCTTATTATTAAACGCCCAACATGCAACCCCCTTCTCCTGTTGTTATTTAAAGTCACATAATCAGTTATCAGTTCTTGCGTTCCAATTTGTAACCTTGCAAAATCAACGCAAGGACCTATGAAGGAGTTTCCTTCAATGAGGCACCTCGATTTATTAATCGAGTAATTTCTATGAAAATGATAGTGATTCCCGGAGATGACACTTTTGTGATAGCACCGTGGTTATTACCATTGTATTCTGTGTGCCCATATCGTTTGTATCGTAGGGTCGACAGCACAACGCTAACCACTTAGGTTTGGCACAGGACCCTCACCAGTGTTATGACTACATTCCTGGCGGACTTGCGTTTAGACGCAGTATCACTGACAAATACAATGGGCAAGTGAGATGTGTGGTGTTATTCTGTTGAAAAAAGAGGCAGTTGTTGGGACTCAGCGTCGGAAATAAAAGAACTTTCGTAGGTGGTGTAAAGAATGTCTCTCTATTTCTCTCCATTTTCTCGTTTTCTTCACTCGCTCTCACACACAAAATATGCCATACTTTGTCCCCTGATATGATCACTCGCATGCACGTACATACATATGTCCACAAGTTCCTTCTTTCAAGGTCCCTCGTCGCTTTCTTTTTATTGCTTCCACGTAATTCATAAACGTGACGTCATCAACCAGTGATCAAGAGACATTCTTCTAGTTTTATTGGCGCACCCACTCTTACCTGACAAGAGATTGCACAGGCATTCTCAGATATTACCGAAAAGAATCATACACACTTTCTCATGACGTTTTCATTTTTCCAATAACGCATGTCTGGATTGCAGGCGACGGAAGACGCACGATTGTTGACTAATGAAATGACTGCAAATGTAACTAAAGAATGACCAGACACACAGGAGGTATTGACCGAATTGACCCAGTTACAACAGATAAAGAAAGTTTAGCCTGCCGATTGAGAAGCTAAACGTATGCTTCAGACTTTCCTATACTCATACTGACATTTCCCACAAGGTGGTCACGCTAAGAGTAACCTACCTACCTAAACTTGATAAAATCCCACGAACCAATTGACAAACTCTACCGAATAAGTTGGCCATACCTGCATTGATTTTTCAGGAATTTCAGCAAAAATTTACAATTTAGACTTAATCAGCCGTCTTCAGTTATATGTACATTAAGTGTACATAAACAACTGAAAATGTTAATCTGTGGAAATTTTTCGATTGGTTGGTAGTAGTAAAATCAGTTGAAAATCACACTTTGCCCAATCTTTCTGAATTGAAATTTTACATTGTCCTAGTGCTCACGAATTGAGGTATTCCGTGTAAAAACTTGTACGTATATGAGAGTTATTGAAAGCTGGGAGCAAGTGCCTCTAATTACGCCTCACTTTTACTTAACTGCCCTGCCCATGGTCGTTTTAAGTTCAAAGTGAACATCACTTGAGGGATACTGTTTATGACGAGATTCCACCTCCTGTCGACATACATTCGACTTCCTTCCAATCTCCTAGCCGCCAGTTTGCCCAGAGCGGTACTCAAATAATCGCAATGGAGGGAATAATCACACGGCTTTCTTTCAACTTCCCTTTTCCATCTGATATATAGATTTTGGAAGCAATACGGACGGCTGTACCAATCCTTCTAGTATTTCTGTACTGATGCATCCAATCTGCGCGTTAAAAATTCGCACGCGTCGAAGTTGCTTCGCCCTTGCCAGATATTGTACTCTGAGTGGAATGTGCAGTGAGAAAAATCTATATCCTCATATCTTTAGTGCTTATGGAGATTTGATACACATCAAAAGGGCATATTAAAAAACTATTAATGCCATTTACTATCCATTTAACTTGCTCGAATTTGTTAGTGAATATGGAACAGGAGTGTGGATCGTTCAAGTATTTGTCTAAATTCAATCTGAAAGCATTGTAATCCTGTCACTACTCCTGAAACTGTCATGGTACTAAGTTTTGTTACACTTTTGAGTTCATAAAAATTCCTGCCATTATAATAATGGAGAACATGAGGGAATCGGAGATGGAAGCCTAGATCGACGATGATGGCTGAGAAGGCTCGATTCAGTACTGCAACATCTATTCTGTTCCCTGCAATGCCAAACCACCTTGGTATTCCTGAATCAAGTCTCGTTCATCTGCCCTCCTACTTTTGTCAACTCCAAAAGTTAAATAAAAATAGGCGGAGGAACGAAGAACTTGATGCTTGTGTGGAAAGTCAATTGAGGATTTGCGTTTTGTTTGTATGTGTGCTCGCATCTGTCCCACGTGAGAAATGGAAGTGGGATTGAGGTGGTATCATCCGTGCAATTTTGTGCTCCTTTCGAAATCTAGATGTCAATTTTGACTTCTCTGCCAAGTCATACCTCCATCAAAACTCGAGACCTTATGCTCCCGCGCCTACATCTGTTATGTGAGAGTGAGTTTTTCCTGTGTAAGGGTAGACGGAAAGAAAAGTGAAAGTATATATAAGTCTATTCTACGTTCATCGGATTTTTAGCCCAGTGCGTCGATCATTCTGGATAACAGATAAGAAAAAGTGTGCGAGTTTTAGTATGGCACACAACCAATGGGAAGAAACGAGCGTGTATCCCCGACGTAGGAGAAACCAGATAGGAATCGGAGCTAGAAAAGAAAGATCATTTGGAAGTTAGTGTTACTACTTTCGACCAGCTTGAGACTCCTCGTTTTTCTCTCGTCCAAGGAATGCCGAGTAGGTGCCACAGGTAGGGCAACCTTAATTTCTTCCAAGTCGTGGGAAGCCGCTCTCTAACTCACGGCTTCATATTATTGGTGACCTATCTCAGGGGATATTGACGTCCTTCTCGGAATATCATAAAAGGGGATGGATGGAAGGAAAAAAGAGGAAGAAGAAGGGGAGAAGTATGACACTGAAGAAAATAAAGAAGAACAGGTAATAAAAAATACATCCGAGACAGGCACTCAAGATAGGTTGAAATAATATTTGTTGTACAACCTCCTGCCTTCGAGCTACACACAGGACAAATCGGATCACATAACCTCTTTATTCTCGCTTTTCCCGCTTGATCAACTTTTCTAGTAGGTTGTGAGTATGCGCGCAACTCAAGATCTTGCTTTCTTTTGCTCTTTTTGCCTCTTTCAAGGTTGCACACACGCGGCTGCTACTGTGACTGTCCATATATCTATCTGTGTATCATGTTTGTATTCCATTTTTGTATGTGTACGTATGCAATTTTTCCTGCATGAAGTTGGCAGTAGCAGTCATGGCAGCATTTCTGCCCATTCCCACATATTGTCACACGGATACAAAGAAGAAAAATAAACGAACTGGTCCTTCATCGGTTCTGAATAAGTACGCTATCCTTCTTCTCTAAAGTGGAAACACAAAATTCATTTCCAACTCTACCTTTCCCTTTCTGATTACTAAAAACCTTTCCATCCAGCTCCTTTCGTGAGCAGCACTCTATCTTAATCATGAATTCATCATTCATAACTTCCTCCCTTCCCTCCTTTTACCTCTCATGGTGTTCTCATGGCGTGGTCATTAAGTTCGTATTCCACGCGCGCCTACTCATTATGAAGCACTTAGTTCTGGTTAGGTAAATCCAATTTGAATAGGCTTGCCCTCTGCCTGGAAGTTTTCACAGGAGCATCGAATAAACAGTTCATCTGTAGAATTCCATGAATTGAAAACTGCATGTGC
Source organism: Deuterosminthurus bicinctus (assembly GCA_034698825.1). Lineage (NCBI taxonomy): Eukaryota > Metazoa > Arthropoda > Collembola > Symphypleona > Bourletiellidae > Deuterosminthurus > Deuterosminthurus bicinctus. The sequence goes on from JAQIWI010000002.1 coordinate 90,998, forward strand.
CCCAGTACCAAGCTAGCGTCTTATGATAGCTCATCGGGCTACCAATCGCAGCACTATAGACTGCTCACTATCATGCTAAAACAAATAAACCCTGATTAATAAGTAAACCTTGTCAAGTATACTAAAAGTGACTTCTGATCCTAACGTTCCACATTCGAAGCCATATAACATAGTTATCGTTATCAGTAATCATAATTTTAATATCACCTTCAAGTTCCACCTTGAGATAAAATTATATTCACACCGAAGTTTACATTTGTATCCCCTTTCTAGCCCTACAAGAATTACCGTCAGTTACACAGAATTTTCGCGATTTACGCCTATTCTTAATCAATAATTGTCCAAAAAATATACTCTCTTTTAGAAATTTGTCTGTAAGTTGAAAATAACATGGTCGTAGTTTGTATACAAGGTTGCAAAGATGTTTATCCTGAAATGGCAGCATGGCATGTTATTTTGTGCTCACATACACGGATAGCATTGGTAATCCATTTTCAATAGACAGACGGAGACATGCACAAATACTGCTCGTCTTCACAACCGCCAACCATGTACCCGTAACCCTCACCATTGCATGTGCATATAGAGGAAAGTCTACCGACTTGAGAAATCCATCAATGACGTGGGAGTCTATAGCCCATTTTTCCCTCAACGTAATAAATGATATTGCCCACATTTTTCAGACAAGAAAATAAATACACTGAGGAATGGAAGTTTGTTAAGTCAGTTTGAAACTTAAGTGAAGCGTCACGTTAAGGATGTACAATTTGGTCGAGTTTCGGAGAAGAAAAAAAGTGTGTAACAAGAGATGAACTTTCTTTCATTTCGTATGCGGAAATGAAAATAGCAAGCGAGGAAAGAAGGAACTTCCTGTGGGAAAAGGCATGCATCACAGGATCACCGTCTGTATTAGCCATGAGATTGCTGTAATGACCTTAATAGATCCCTTGAAGTTAAACGGCAGTGTCCTGTCTCAAGCTAATTCCCGTTCACTTAAAGTGATTAGCTAGAGTGCAGATGAATGGGTAATGAGTATCTATGCAGGATGAAGTCAATGGAGAAAGCAGGAGTAACTGGTGCGGAGAGAAAGGTAGTAGTAGTTGGTATCATGACTTTGTTGGTGACCTGATTGGATGCCTGTGGGAAAGCTACTGTAAATGAAGACGTATTTCCCACAGAGGGTCTCGAGTACGTGAGCTTGTGTGTGTGATTGTGGTAGAGACAGAGACAGACAAAGAAGACAGAAATTACAGTGGAAAGCAGATTGAAGAGTGAGGGAGAGTGAGTGAGAGAACAAAACCTGTGTGGACTGGTCTGCTGCTTTTTTGTGTTTATACGTGCCCTCGCTGGAAGTACGGAGGGATAGAGAGAGAGCGAGAGAGAGAAAGAGAGAGAGGATCAAGTACACACACGAGCACGTCTGTCACTCTCTGTGTGACCGTAAATGAGTAAAGGAGAAGCAATAGGAGCAGTGTACTACACACAATCCGCTCAATCTCTCTGTTATCATTAATTGGAACAGTCATAATGCCATGGTTAGGGGAGTGATACAGATAGACGGGGTGGGCATACTGAAGTGGTGGAAGACATGGTCATCTGGTATCCTTATTATGTAACGATTTTTCCACACGCATATTTTTATACATTATAGTTGTATATTTAAGAGGGTTTAAGGCAACTTTGTGTCTGCTGTGAATGTTTTTAAAAATATTCCAAATACTTAAAGTAGTTCGTAGGAGTGTAAACAACTGATGGAGATGATGGTGCCACTAAACAACGTAGCATCAGAGTAAAAATTCTACATAGGCTCATACTTTTCATGTAATCCCGTTCAATCACACGTGTTCTTCAGTAGTTCAGTGTCGTCGTTGTTCTGGCAGAAAGGCTTCGTGGGTCTGTATTTTACCACGATTATTCCGCTTAGACGGGGCAATGAAGCACAGCGAATGGCAAAGTTTCGTTTAATAACTCAGCAAGTTTTCTCTCATCCACACCTCCTCACGCACGCGTAGTCATGAAATATTCGCCGTCAAGGATCTTAATTTGAGCATCAGCATTTTTTTCATGCACAACGACAGTTCGGGATGTGCGTAACCACATGCAGGCACTGGTTTCCAAGGTAAATATCGGCGAACGACAAACGAACCACCGGGATAAGTTTTGATTCTCTTGATTCACACAGAGAACGATGGTTTTTCCTCATAACACCACGTAATTCGAGATTTGAAACAAAAATTTCAGGAACGGCCATGCAATTCTGCGTTTTAATTCTACCAGTAACCAGGCCGTCCAATCCTCTCCAAAATGCACCAAGCTCAATGATGCCATTACACATTATTGACACTGATTATGTTTGATGTACATACTTTCTTGGTTTTGCTCTGTAAACACGCCAAGTTCCAGGTAATTACTTCATGCTCACACACAATAGTTACCTCCTTTCCTGCTCTTCCTAAGATTCGCACTCTACTGAAGCAGATACCTACAAATTAGCAAATTGCTTTGTCTCTGCAGATTTTCTCCCCCTCCTTAAAATGCAAAGTTGGTAACTGAATGCACGTGCACACGAAGTATCATAAAAATCAACTGCACAAGACGGGTGGTAATTTCAACAACCCTTTTGAGCTCGCCACCTTTAAATTTCAGAACTGTTGTAAATTTCTACTTTTTGAGTAAAAAAACTTATCCTCACAAATCAAAATTTCTTCACTTATACCCAGTCTAACATTGAAAAAATTTAATTGGCATCAGGAAGGAATTCATGGCGAGCTAAATGTGCGCATTCTCGATTTCAATAGGAAGGCAAACTTGCACATTGTAGATAATAGGAATGTCGTTCATGTCGTAGTTCGTACATCCATCATCTTGTGTGGTTGGGGCAGAGGAGAGAAGGAGGTTGTACTCGTAAGTCTGGTATGACAAACTTAGTATGACACGTGTAGAAGTGCTGAATTAGAAAATACGTAGTAAGAAATACGTACGGTGTCTTCTTACATGATTTGGCTCTTGAGCCTTCGTTCAGAGCTTCTACCGCTTTCTACATCAACGACAAAGACGATGCGGAGGGTGGTGACCATTGCAGTTAAACCCTTTCACATTTGCATCAGCCGTGCCTTTTGAGATTGCTGATTCGGGAAAAGATTAAGTAGTACCAGTAGCCGTAGTGCTTACTAAAGGAAAGGCCCTCCACTTGTGTCCTCTCTTACGTGTCCGAAACGTCCCGGACAACTGAATACGCACTGACAAACTCACACACAAAATTCGAACTTGGTAGAGATGACACGACGGAGATATGAGGAAGTTTACTTGGAGTGTTTAAATTCTGGTATGTTAAAGACCTGTGAAATGGAAAGTATAGAGATAAGTAAAAGCAGTGTTCATCCGCATGTTTCCCATCAAGCGCGCCTATCACTTCAAAAGTATATCTTACCGTTATTTATTTAAACAAAATACGTCGGAAGGCTCGACGGAAGTCCTTATTGAAAATGGTATATATTACAGGGTTGAGGGCAGAGTTTAAGTATCCAAGCCAAAAGGCGATTGCGAATCCCCATGGGGCGACAGTACAGTTACACAGGGGCTCGAAGATGTACAGGAAAAAAAATGGCAGCCAGCAGAGAATGAAGGACCCCATGATAAGTCCTAGAATCAATGTGGCTCTCTTCTCTTTCTTTCGGGCTATTCTTCTCTTCTCTCGCTCGGGATCCCGAATTTCCTGGAAATAGAATGGAAGAGGATAAGGAACCCAGTTCTACGGCCTCTCTGTCTCACTTGCACGCTATCCTTGCTATGAGATGTATTTATTGATGTTGCTATTGTTTGTGTATGCTCGCATTATTTGAAGAGACATCGTACCTTTGGAGAGTTTAGCTTGCCAATGTCCAGAACATCTCGACGAGCTTTGGCGGAACTCGAGGAAGATGCACTGGAAGAGCCAAACTTTTTGCCAAAAAATGGCTGGCACAGCCGGAGCTTCAACGGTTTCACAACTGCACATCGGCTAATGGCACCCGAGTCGGATGATGAGGGCTCAACATCACTCACAGGGTCCGCTTCTAAGTGAAGTCGAGAACAAGAACGAGAAAGTGTACCTACAGGAAGGAGTTCAACACAACGGACCTTCTATCATCATTTTAGCAAGACGCGAAATCAAAGCTTCTGAGTACCCAAAATCCGTTCTAACAGCCAGTTTTTATGAAATATATCATCACGGAGGAAGCAAAAAAAGAGGCATCAGCGGCCATGAAATGCTTTTTATTACTAAATTCCGTAATAATTAAACTCATTTGAGCATAGAACTCAAGTGTGTAGCAACAACGATGAGTTAGACATCAGCCATTCATTAGCGGAACATTCCGAATCAAAAGACATAACCATCAGCACACACCGTTAGTAATGATTGTTGAGAAAATTATATTAGCTCTCATCTCACTAAAATTCAAATGCATATGAATAAGGACGAGAGAGACAGGAATGATTAATCTACTTTTGGTACCCAAAAGTCTTGAATTTCGCCTCTCCTGTGCAGTTCTACGCCGCCTTACCTAAAATGTGGACATCCCCATTGAGGGAAAGGCTGGATGAAGTTCTCCAAATTGTCGGTGTCTCAACACGAAGAAAATGCAGCTTGGGCCGTTTGGCCGTCCTCTGGGAGTCTGACGGCACTCTGCTCTTGGATCCTTTGCCTGCGCCTTTAGTGGTTGCGGTCATGGAAATCGTTGTGGATGAGCAAATTTCGTCGGGGCGATTACTACCATTCGTGTGTAACTCAGTTATTGTATTTTCCAGTTCACTCACAGCAAGAGTCGAATGATGAGAGACCCGTTCAACAGTATCACCAATAGTACTTTTAATAGAACGCCTACAACTTCCCTTGGCTTGGTTATTTGACTCGTCAGCTAAACCTGAGTTATTAGCAGTAGTGTTCCCACAACCATTCGGACTAGATTGTACTTGAACGGCATGGCTGGAATTCTCACTGGCATTGTTCTCTTTGTTCATCTTATTATTATTGATACTACTGCCTTCTTCACTGTTACCTTCATCATCATCCTCAACCTCGTAGTTTTCGTCCTTATCCTCCTCCTCATTTTTATTCTCACAGGTGGAGGTTGTTGCTGTCGTCATTGGAGCATTATCAGTAGCTCTTTCTTGCTGCTCTTGTTGTGAACCCGTAGAGATTCCAGTTTCAATCAAACTAGCACTACTTTTATTATTACTACTAACATCACCACCGCCATTTGAACTACGCTCAGTCACTGATTCACGAATATCCTCCACTGTTACCTGAACAATCTTCTCCTCTTTCGAAGAGCCATTATTCTCATCAACGGAGTCCTCAGGAGAGCAACCTTCGACAGTGATTTCCGGTTTGGAAATTGTTATCTCGCAGGAACTGGACTTGTGACTCACCAGAGGTTCCTGAAAGCCAACTTGTTTCACTGTGCGCCCTTGCTCCGTCACGGGAGTAGTCGTTGTTGAACAGTTCCCATCACTTCTAGCAACTCCACCTGGCACTGGGTTTAATTCTACTGGTGAGGTCACGACTTGAGACTCTATACTCATTTGAGGGCCTCGAGGAGAGGACGATGACCTCGCAGATGCGGAGAAATTTGTAGTGGCCACCCGCGACGTGTTGTCCTCCAGATCCATTCCAGATGCCAGAGGTTTGGGTCGTGGCGGCTTGCGAACCGCACGTCTCGCTCGATCCCGGGCAGCGTAGTATATTCGAATATAAACGAACACCATGATGCAACTTGGGATGTAAAAGGACCCCATTGCAGAGTATAGGACATAGCCAATCTTCTTGCTTAGCTGTAATAAACAAGAGGCATAACCTTCAAGTTAGAGGCACTAACGTATTTGCATGAAAGACATTTACTTCAGTCAGCCATGCCTCGTCACTGGTCTGACGCACACGGCTAATGAAATCCCTGAGAAATTCTCATGAAAACTCCGACCCTTAATCTCCTTTCTGCATAACATGCTCCACGCTCATGTTTATTTAGCAAAAAAACCATTAGCTTATGTCTGCCTTATCCGGACTTGCTTTAATCAACACTGGAATATTATTATTACTGCCTTTCCGCCCCTCTTTGTTGCAATGAATTTTACTCTCCAGAACGAGGAACGCCATGCAAAATCTAGGAGCAATCTCCTTGGTACCCATGATCCTTCTCACATAATTTGTATCGTCCATACGACCAAGCCCTTTCCTTCTAAATTCAATGTAAACAAAGGAATTAATGGAACTTAAGGAATAAGGGGGCAGAGCTCTCTCTCATTGCGTTACACCAGGGGATATGACCCAGAGGCAAAGGGAACTAAATTTCTACCATCCACAGCAGGGTTATCAACTAAATCTGGCAAAGTAGCAAAAGTGCGACCAACTTGTTTCCCAACTTTTTTGTCAGGTAGACGAAACTGTGAAGGAAAATTAGCCCTCATTCCTTCCAAGTTTAAGAAGCAGAAGACGCAGAAGAGCATTAAAAAGGCTATGCTATATTTTGAATTCTTGAGCGGAAGCTAAGTTGTAGCACTTTTTCTAGGACACGGATGATGGTATCTATGCAAATAATTAGATCCCTCTCAGAAAAAGCCTAAATGGAAGAAACTAAGCAAATTAGCTCCCTTTGTATGCATGATTGGTGGTTAAAGATGAGAGGGGCCGGGTGAAGGAATATTTCCTTATGTATGTCATAACCATGTATTACCCAACAAAGGCCAGCATTTTCTGAATAGCTTCACGTTCCCACATAGCCTTCGCTCCTCCTCAAGCTTATTCTAGTAACTAGAAGCCAAAGTTTCTCGTCTGTATTTCTCTTGAAGCAATTTGTTTGCTCATGAAGATGTAGTTAGGACAGAGCTGGATAGCATGTGGAAGAAAAGGAGATGGCAAGTGGGATGATTTGAACTAATTATATGTACATTTTAAGATGTTACTCAATGAATTCATGAAATCATTGACGTCTTCATGAACTACTATACATCATTTAAATTCGTTTTGACGCTTTGCCCAGCTATTTAATGTAGGCTTACGGCCATTAACACTCGAATGATTTTTATCTCACTTTCCACCACATTGGTAGGGTGTAGTGATAGGGACCGACCTGACCACAAAGCAGTGGTACTATTATGAAATTGATAATGTGTAGTTTAAGTGATACTTGTAAAGCTATTTAATTATAACACCGAGAAATCGCCGCATTGAGTGCTGACATAAGTATTCGATACAGTATCTATCAATATATAAAAGCCTGCAATTTGTTTGCACGCTCTATTGGAGAACTCTCGAATATACTTGGCAGCGGTGGTACTGCAGCTATTCCACTTTTACTTTCTCTCTTGAAACGTCTACGTCTGAGCAAATCGACACAGCAAAAAGTTATTCACGCTAGATATAGGAAAAACATATGGCATGATTTACGACTGGAAGCTGTTGTAGTTGGCTCGGGAAATGTAAAATTTTCCATAAATTACAAGTGCTAAAGAAAGAAGGATCCAGTAATTCATTTTCCTCCGATATGGCCGTTTGATTTTCCCAAGGCTGTACACGCTTTAAATTATTTTGAACTACAGGATGGGCCAGAGAAGAGACTTTCAAACTTGAATAACGTCAGACTTTGTGAGCCATAGAGATGTCGATTACCAATTCTAAAACTAGAGTAATGGAGTAAATTTTTAATGTAACACTCATCAAAATCAGTCAAAAACTGGCTTGTACATTTGATTTCGGCAAAAAATAACCATTTTAACTTGTTTTATGGGCATTTTTGAAACTTTGGGTCCCTGTATCTTCCAAATAAGGACCGCAGAGATATTTGGGGCCCATCGCTCCTCCAAGTCTCAGATTTCAGCTGAGAGAACTTGTTCCTGCAATCAGAAGGTGACCTCAAGAAACACCCCGAAATTTCAAAAAAAAATCTCGGGTTGCCTCTTGATGATGTTGGCAATGTGCTGCACATATCTCTATGGTCATTATTGTGGAAGATACTGCCAAAATTTTAATAATGACCCGGAAACGTCTGTAAAATACATGTCAAAATGCCAATGTTTTCGCCGAGATCGAATACCTCAGCTAATTCTTGAGCTATTTTGATGAACGTTTTATGCAAAATTTAACCCAAACTCTAGTTTCAGAATTGGTATGCGACATCTCTATAGCTCACAAACTCGTGAAGTTATTCAAGTTTAAATCCGTCTCTCGCCCACCCAGTATAAATGCTAAACATGATTGTTGATACTTTCAATACATTTTTGCAGGATTGCAGCAACTATACATCCAGTATAACACATTACTCTCGTGCTATTTATGGTCAGGAAAGGGATAGTAATATTTGTAGAGTTGAAGCTGAAGGTAGAACACATACAAACCAAAGGTCGTAAGTATGAATGAAAGAACACGTAGAGTACGTGCTTATGTTACCCTTATGATACTTTCTGTAAAGCAGTAGGCTACCTTGTGAACCTTTAACTGCGATTTTGAATGAAAGTATGCTGTACTGTTAAGTCGATCCTTCAATTGAAATCATTTTTTATGTCGGTAATTTTCATGTATTACGAATCCAACTCTCTCAACTTCTAACCACTGAAATTGATATTTTATGCATGGATGTGCATACGTATGTGCACTTTTCCCAATTCACTCCAGAATACTCAGCCAAGATATACACGAGGAGATTTTTTTCCACTCCCTCGCTCACCCTTCCCACAATTTCTGTGCATCACGGTTTATTTTCAAATACCATCGTTCGTTCGTGAGAAGAGCACACAGTATGTAGTAATCGAGTTTATATGCCGCTGATGTTATGTCCGGGTGAAAGTGAGAACGAGTGTTGAAGTGGCATAGAAGTATGTCTCTGAATGTGAGGGAGAAAATGGGTAGAATAAATTCCTCCACGCATACACAGCTGCGTACAGGGGAGAGATGTGGGGTAGAAATAAAATGACTCCGACTTGATCACAAAAGCCAGGCTCTTACGTACTCAATGCGTACGCTCTCCCAAGTACAATCGGATTTTCATTTCCCATCTGTATGTGATGCCACAAACTCGCAAATACAAGCCATACATCTCGACCTTAAAATTATGCTGGTTGCCTTGTTCATCATGTCAACCTGAGTGGATTAATAAAAAGTGATTCAAGCACAATATTTTTATGATGTGAATGAGCTCTTGTCATTTAAGAAACAAAAACTTCTGATATAAAAGTTGGAAGTCAGAATTACACTGCCAATTAATTTCGATGTAGAAATGTAATGCAAATGCTATGTTAGGAACAGAAAATTCATTCTTCAGTCAGTCTTTCTGCTCGAGTATCGGTCATTGTCATAGTGTTCCCCATCCATTCATTAAACTGTCGTACCGACCACAGCCCGAAAGAGCAACGAAGGTTCGCACTGAGCATTAATTATACACCTTCCACATTATCTGAGGTCGGTCAACTTCGAAACCGAAGTTTGAAAAGAGCATAGAAGGGTTTTACGGTTTAGTATAGATTTGTGCAGTTTTTAATGGCAAGAGTTTGTCGATGTATTCACGTTGAGACGTAATGCGTGACTACATGAAAATGCTATTTCTGTTCATCTTGGTGCTCCCACTTGCTCCGAATACTCACAACACTCCATCACTGCAGGGAAGTCCATCAGCGGATGACCGTACAGAAACTACTTCTATTTCTATCTATTCCTCCTCCACAGAAATAGTGAGTGAGGAGGAGAAAGAGAAGAGAGAATTTTTTAAACTTTTCCAAACTTTTCCCTCATGTTTCCTCCATTGAAATCAGAATGGAAGACTGATGATTCTAATGAATATTTATAGAGCAGAAGTTCCTTGTTCGAGAAAGAGTCCAACTCTATCCTGATGCATACGTAGTGCAATTCTTAAAACTATAGACTAGAGAAGTAAAGCGATCCAGAATTTTTCCCGTTTTTCTCTCCAACTAACAAAATGCACCTCGAGCAGTATGGGTATCAGCGTCAAGAGTGTTTTCAAATATATATTTGACTGTCCATACGTAAGGACTGCAGAACTATTGGGCTGTTCTATAGCAAATTTGTTAGCCCTATGAATAGGCCAGCAATAAAGGAACGATTGTATGGCGAAATACGAGAAAGTACGAGAGTTCACATGACAGAATGAGAAAAATGCGTAATCGCATATGACCCCGCGGATTGACGTTAGGACTAGCACATAAATTTATTTTATGAGCTGCCGAAACTTGATCAATCACCGCATGAGAAGTATCAACGATAGAATAGGTAATGTGTTCTGCGATGCAAATATTTAGAGATTATTAGGGCATTACTGAAAGAATTTCCATCTACATAGCCAGAGGGTCTAGCCACAAAGTTATGTACACGTTGGATTCAGAACAGCTACTATTCTCGAATAATGCAGTGCTTATATGTACTTCTACCAGCCTACGAACATCAAGATGTACGTAAATTACATGTAAGTCACTGGATCTGGCCACTATTCCCATGATATTCTCTGTCTCTCTCTCATATTGAATTCGTTAGTAGGTGCGGATGAAATTTGAGACCCTCTCGTCTCAGTCTGTACTGAGTTTGGCCTAGTTCTCAACTACATTGGAAGCTCTTTTGTTTAACTTATACCTTTGATGGAATAACATTTAAAATACCTAATTTGAAGTTATGTTCAAGACTCCCACACGTACTAATCCTTACCAAGGCCTGACTTTTCACAACCGCTCTCTACTCCTCTTATTCCCCTCATATGGAGACAACATGGCATATTACACGGTAGTAGTTGCATTAGAGCTTGTACAGAACATAACATGAGCAGTAGCTAGGCGTCAGTTGGCATTGTTTCGTCAGTTTGTGCTTTCATTTCAAAGGAAATCTGTAGCAAGTGAACTTGCATCATTTTCATCCGAAACATCTACATATAAGCGCATTCATTTAAAGAGGAGCCCTTTTGTGACCACGGCAGAAGGCCAACTAAAGTAAGTCACAGCGACGGGGGTCAGGAGAGAGAGAGAGAGATATCAAAAGAATGGAAGGACCGCATGGTGCACTGAAGGAGGAGAAATAGGAGGAGAAATCTTGGTTGCAAAGGTTGCTACACGTAGAGAGTTATTAACGTATATGTGAACGTGTGCAGGCAAAGCTCCGTGGAGACTTGGTGAAATTTTTCCAAAGGAATTTGAGTTCATGAGGCGTGGTAAAGGAAGGTATATGACTTGAACAGCGCCTCCATAGATGCCGGCTGAACCGAGGTGTTTTTATTCCTCGTCTACTTTCTCTTCTCTCTACTTCAATCCAGCGGGAAGAGTTTCTTCTTTCCGTCCCGAAGCTAATTACGGTTATTGGGATTTGAAATGAAAATTAAATATGGGCATCATTAAGGGAGAAAGGCCCATGGGGGCCGTTGATGGGAGCAAGTAGTAGCAGTAGCTTGTGTGTGAGAGAGTGTGAGAAATGATGATACATTAATCATGTAAAGTTTCTGGTCGGAGAGGGACTCTGTGTGTGTATAAGTTCCGCTCACAATTTACCTTAGAATAGTCGTTCTCCTCTGGACAATCCTCTCGGAGCGCCACAGAACAGCCACTACTCCTCACTATACCTCCAGGTTGGTAGTCGACAAACCTTGCGCCCACCATCAAATCTGGTTTCTACGGGTCACATAAATCTTTCTCCCCATAATAGTTTGAGCACGCCAGTGCCTGTAATGTTTAGACCGCCAGAGGAAACTGAAACTAAGAGAGAGAGAGAGAGAGAGAGAGAGAGAGAGAGAGAGTTAGTAGCAGCGACCTCAGTATTGGTGCTAGTAGTAGTGGCGGCAGTGGCTAGCAGACAATATCGCTCTCCTTCTTGACAACCTATTTATCTGCCCAATCTCATTAGCTGCCTCATTAGTTAGAACCTTTCTTCCATGGAAGACTACACTTGAACGGTCTGCCTGTAGAAATATTTTCTCAGACCTCTCAACAAGTAACTCACACGTTAACTTACATTTGTATCAATCCTCTTTCCTCTCCTCCACGGATGTCGTCTACATGGTCCATATTTTTAAATTTCTCTCAGTTATACAGACAAGAGCTAGAATGTTCTTGTAAGATTTTACAGAGTATCATTTGCATCCAATCAGGTGCTAATGAATAATGCGAAGTGGAGCTCGACTTGATATATTTATCCAGTACACTTGATTTTAGCACGCATCTAGTTTCACACGTTTCCTCAGTACACAGCCGTTGTGTGCAAACTTGAAAACTATTATAGTGCCAAACCGTAGAGCCCAAAGTTGCTCTTCGCTGAAACTGCTATCATTTATTTATTGAGCGTCAGTGTAAATAATGCCGGACTCTGGGCATGTGGTAATTCTGCATTGCTATTCATAGGTCTACAATCTTATAACGCTCATTTACGAGGTCTACTCATGTGAATATTCTTGAGCGATGACAGAAACAGTTCTCAGTCCTACAAAACTTCTCTTCTCTAACACAATCTGTCATTGCTGTGTTTTGCCCCATCAGCATTACGCTACTATAGTTAATAAACTAACACTGGTCTCTGAATTCTTTTCCATCAACTAAGCATTTTATTCCTTCGTCGGTGGTAGGCATCAGTGATTGTATTGCACACCTTGCATAGTTCTTCTCACATCGCTGGATGTATTAAACCCTACGATCACATGTACTCACGTCAAAAAAGTTTAGTAGAAAGGAGAATGAATAGATGCAGGAATATTTTACACGCGACCACTTTACCTCCCAATAGTTTTAGTGGAGGTAAGTAGTTGTAACCAGTTTAAATATGGCTTGCAGTTAGTACTTAACTTAAGTGTGGTTTCGCGAAGGAAAAGAATCAGCCTTGAAATTGCTTTTCAACAGTGACTGCTGGCTAGCAAACAAGTGACAGAGAAGCATGAGAGTGTAGAAAGTCCTGAGTAAACTTGATCTTTTTCCTCGGACGTCGAAAAGGCGTTTGTCCTTCTGTCCTACGAGCTTTGAAGTGTAGATCTAATGAGTACAAAGTAAATAGCTTTCGTGTGAATAACACACGCATCAATGAAAACAAGACGGGATCTTTTCTGCACCAAGGTTCAAATCGATCAGTGAAGATACGCCTAATCCTATGAACACATGGAAAAGTTAAAGTAGCAGGTATGTGTGCGGCTGTGTGTTAGTGTGTGTGCATGCGAGTAGTGGAAGAGCTTACTGTTTGAACAGTTGCTCGGCCTCTTGTGTATGGTAAGTTTAGCTGTAGTACTTATTTGTACCATCATGTATCTTGCTGAATACGGTTTCTTGGCCAGGTATAAGATCATAGAGACTGACTGTTGAGGTCCTGCGAGAAAACTTTACTTAGCAAAACCACAACTTCTTTCACATCCTCTTCGGTGCCTTAAGACTTCCAAAATGTTATACAGGGGCAAAGAAGCTAGTGAGGAAGCTGTCGATCAAATGTGCAGCTGTTTTTTTTCTTTCCTATGTCTATTCCCTGCACCACTCTTGTTTCATGGAGCCCAGCCAACATAGATTCTGACTTATTTAATATGGATGAAAGCTGCAGGACTTCTTTTTCTCTTGCACATGGCATTTTTTTTTAGAGCGAGCTCAAAATGGGGCAACTGAGTGAAGACGAGTGACTTAATCATGGCTCCCTTTCCCCTGTTGAAGTTATTACAACATCGGTAGAATCCAAATACGTCCCACAAAATCCAGTATCCAGTTCCTCGCATTTCAATGTCGGAATTGTTGAAAGGAGATAGGGTCCACAGAGGCTCCTATGGTGCTTCGTTTATAGGGAAGTGTGTCGACTATTGCACCTACGAATGTTTTTAACTGTTTGTATACCTCTTAAGGATCAAACATGACTTGTCAAAGGTAGCTACAGGAAGACTACATTAGAAGGAATACTTCCATATTTACTGATGTACAAGAAGAAATAAAAGAATGTTTTATCTCGTTCCAGTCAGTCGTCATGCATAGTAACGATCCTAGTAGCATACTTCATGAATTGAATTGTTGTCAGAGATAGCCGTTTCTTTTGTCATTCATACGAAGATGAGGGAAATTAAGTGGAAAGAATTTAATCAGGATGAGGCAAGTGTTGCCTCGGTGCATTCAGAGGACAAGGAAGCTGCCTGCAGGAGCTTTTGTGTGCCCACATTTGGATAGTTTCTCCATCATCCCATGACAGACAAGTTAATCGAACTGTTGTGTGTAAAATCAATTAATAGTGGGTTGGGTCGTTGTCTATAAATCACACAGTAGAAAAGCTATTTCATTCAGAACATAAAACAAAAGTTGGTCACAAGTAAAGAAAATGTTGACACTTCTCTAAAACCACACGGGAGTAATTTGTTGGGGCGGATTTCAAGCTAAAAATTACCATGAAAATTCCTCAGGCTTTATACTGTATTATTCCCTAGCTCCAGCAAAATTCATGTTTACGTGGTGTGTCGCGTATACCTCCGACAAAACCACACCGGTAAAGTCTCAATTGAGCTACCTATGTAAAACCTACGTACAGAGTTATGTGTCCCCATAAAGTATTACGAAGAAAGTGGCTGAAGAGGCAAACATGGGAAATGTAAAGAAAAACTCATATGAAAGAAGCATGAGGGGAAAGTGAAAGAACTGAGTAAAAGAAGCGTAGTTTCATTTTTAATCTTGCAAATCATTCCTGTATCTCGTGCATGTCAAAAACTTTGCTGGCAAGCTAGGGAATCTTAGTGGAAAAGGTGATGAGAATGTCGAGCATGGCAAAAGGCGAGGAGTAGGAAATGCAAACTTGAACTGCTCTGACGCTGTTGTGGGGGTTTTAATACATGGTTGACAGGAGAGAGAGAGAGTACAATAGCAAAAGCAGAGTCGAGTGACTTTATGTTGCGATCCCTGTGCAATACACATGCACACCTATAAGTTAGAGTTTCTCCGCAAACAACCCCCTTAGAGTTTTCTAAGGCCGCCTCTACGCTCTGGCATTTTGAAGAAGCTCTAGTGTACCTCACATGTCAAGAAAAATAGTCGCACGGCGTCTTGGCCAACACAGTTCGACATTCGCCACTAGGGCGATATACCTTAAAGTCACCAAACAATACAATCATACTACAACATCACTCCCATCTGAAACTATCTCGCTCTAAAAAGCAATTTGTACATATACGAGTCAACCAAGTCATTGTTCCAAGGTTTCGAATTTCACATGCACCAGAAATTCCTTTTACGGTACCTTTGGAAACTTCTAATCATTCTGTAGTCCGCAAGTTCTGACAGGAATTTATTGCTCACACTTACTGTAAATTTACGTCTATGATAACAAGCAGATATGCAGAAACAATACTTTATGATTGATTAATTTTTGCCCCTACCTAAGCATTTTACGTGCTTCCCGCATTGCCTACGGAAATTCCAATGCCATTGCCACCCTTCGTATGGCAATGAAAGAGTCTGAGGCCTATCCCTGTCTTGGTTTTGTTTTCTCCCTCGTCCTTCCGCATTAACTTATCGCGCTTATATCAACATTAAAGAACGCGTTGCCTGCCTTCATGAATGTTGCATAGATTAAGTGAGCAGTCCTGAGTAAAAGGCGTACCACATGAAACGGGCAACCTCGCTATATTGTCAACATTAAATGCTTCGTGTCTTTGGCGAACGTTGAACCCACGAAGTTTCATCGATATTTCAGAACTCAGAAAGATAAAAAGTGATATTAATCATTAGAGTACATCTTAGTGTTTCATTTTAAAAACATCCCCAAAGGGTATAGGGAGTCGCGGTGAGCGGCCTCTGGCATATAATACTTACAAACACAACCACAACATATCCCACCGCCAGAAATTTTTCAAATTTTCAAACATAGTTCTCCCAACTCCCGTCGAGGTCGAGAGTCTCCCGAGAGTTATGAGCGCCATCGTTCTCGCGTCGCCCCAGCAGCAGAAATAGCATGTGAACGAGTACATAGAGTAGTCCAAATCTATGGACGTCTCACTTTTCCCACAAAACACCAAATTTCACCACCAACTTTCAGCCCACCCCATTCCGCCATTACCCACCGCACACCTTCCGAAATTAGCAAAGCACGTACTCCGAAATCTCAGCTTTCACCTCCAATCAACATCATCTTCGTAGACCCCCCCTGGACAGCCCCAGGTCGTTCTAAATGAACCACCAAATTCTACCCTAACCTGATGCCACCGATTTAATAAGTCGTCGGTAATAAGCATTACCGCGACTAAAAATAGCCATGTAATTTTAAATGTAGTGACTGGAAGACGTTGTAACTATTCTAATCACAGAATGATAGATGTTAGCACTGAAAATCGCAGCGAGCTGTAAAGGTACCATGAGCCGTCAGACAAGCCAGTGTGGTCTGGAGGTTAGAGCTCTGGGCTCAGCATTCCAACTCACACTCACAGAGGGTTCGATCCCTCGGCTTGACACTCGTACCGTCAGCACTGATCATTGGCCAGCCCAATGATTTCACCCCAAAACGGAGCAGGAGGTGTAAATCCTCTCAGTTGCTGGCGGGAAAATCCAACCTGGCTATGGGGGTCGTACACCCGGGGTTGGTCACTCACAGCCTTCGTGGCTGGTGAGTGCCTACAGGGCACCATTCCCTGTAGATGCGCACGGGGGATGCTGAGGAGTAGCTGCATGCTGCCATAAGGGTGAGTTGTCGGGGATCTTGTTCTTCGGTGGGGCTGGGAGGGGGGAGGTGTTAGTGTGCGGCTTGAAGGGAATGTTGACGTGTGCGTGATCGGTGGACGCTGATCGTGCATACTGTTGGCATATAACTCAGCAGCACCTGCAGCCTGAAGTCTCACTCAGTCTCACTAGGAGAACCTGCCTGACGTAGCCCGGTGGTCTGTGCGAAGCCTCAGTGTGTCCAGGTGTGGGGGGAGTGGCAATAGATCCATACTGAGGTCTGCGCCCACCGATGCCGGCTGGCGGAAGGTTACCCTGATAACTTTAAACTTTAAACCATGAGCCGTCTCAATAATACTTCAAAAATCCAATGGGTTCATGTAGTTCCTAAAGCATTGAGTTACAAAACTTCTTGTCAACCAATAAAGAAATTTCAAGCCATTTAAAGGGTAACACACAGTTTACACATCCGGTGGAAGAATATTCACGTACATTAAATTTAATTCACACCATAAAGTGGAATGTTTCTTGAAATGTTACGCATTTCTAAATTTACATTGTTCATAAGATGAGGCACCATTTTATCACCGTTATTGCACTCACTCAGTCTAGTAGCTCTGGTTACTCATATAAAAGTAACTTTCTGTTAATAATAGTTGAAGTGTTCCTCTGAAGTCATTCGATTAAATGATAATATAGCTGTGAAAAATGAAGTGCGCTTGATTAAATTATGAATATTCATGAATCCAGAAAGGAAAAACTGGCAGTAGTGACAAAGATTTCTTGCCGTAGGCAATTATTACATACATTAATACACAGGCATACTGTACTAAATGGTGAATCACTTGCAGAAATTCTGGTTAAAAATATTTTTCTACTGTTGATATTACTGGACAATGAAATTTTAAATTTTCGGGGAAATGAGCAATCATGTGCCTTTACGGGTGAAAATTGTACATGATATGGTAAGGTGGACATTCGGGTGTGCTATTCATGATCGAACATAATGCTGGTGCGGCGAAATGATAATATGAAGGAAATTGAAAGACTGGCATGGATGAATTAAAAATGATTGGTGCATCAAAATTAAAACTTACAGTCACATTCATTTCATGACTACGGTTGAAGTTAGTGGCTGTCACTGCGTAGAGCAGTATCAGTTGTGCTTGATTTTCTACCAATCTCACTATTTCTACCAAGCTCTTTGTATTACCAAGTCTTGGCGGAGCAGTCTAGCAAGCTTGAAACATTTATTTAATATGCAAGTAAAGAAGAGAGAAAGAGTGACGGATAATAAAGAGCAAGCTTGAGAGATATACTTCAGGTGCAATGATTGTAAGAAAGGTTCAGTAGTGGTGGTGGAGTGTTACAATAAAAACTCCCGGAATATTGTGATTTCAAGGTTTTCTGTCTTTCGTTGCTATATGATGCAGCTGACGACGGCAGCACACACTCACTTATTGCCGTAGAATACAAGAGAAAATAGAAATCCCGGCATGGTGCGTGTGCCATTGTACGTCAGCAGTCAGCTATGAAGGAGACCTCGCTCGTTTGTAAGATAGGCATGGGGAAAGGATGAATGTGAGAGTTTAGTTTTAGGCTCTATGTAGTATGAGTAGTGGCTTTGGTCTAGAAAATGTTCCCTTTTCTGCTACGCCTTTTGTTTGAACAAAACTTATAGATCTCCGCAATAATCGATTCAGTGAGAGTCATCAAATGAAGCTATTACCATAACACAGTCTACCTTTTTAACTCAACTTTTTTCCCTGCCGCCATAGTCAGGCTTGGCATACATGTCCAATTCTTATTAATGGTAACATTAGTGACAGTAATAGGTTCAGGCAGAGAGGGAGAGAGAGAGAGAGAGAGAGAGAACTGTAGTGTACACGAAGGATGGAAAAGATTGCTGAATTACATAGTTTCGTTCGCCTTTAGACAACATGTTGGACAAATATCTGGTTTAGCCATGACGTGATCATGTATTTGAATTGTACACATACATACATACATGCATATGTGTGTACGTAGGTATGGTGGAGAACGCTAGGCTAAGCACTTGATGGTCTATAGCTGATTTCATTCAGTTCAGATCTAATACGGTGTGATACCAAGTCCATTGAATGGATTAAAGAGGTTGTATGGAATGTTCTGTCGGAAATCATCAGTGCTGAAAATGACGTGTGGCTGGTACTCTGCTTACCACATCTCATGTCTCTCTGCCCTCTTGAACTGATCATCTTTTGCTCAGTGCCTCATGAAAAAAGTCGGCTGAATGGAGACCGACGTTGCCAGAGAATCAGAACTACTTTGCTCTTTCCCATAGCAAGTCATCACATTACACGGTCAATATGTCAGTTTGAAGCTTTCTGTGGAATATTATGTAAGTTTGCAAGTGTGTGACAGAGCCTTAGAGCCCAGGGGCTCTCTGTGAAGCAGGTGCTTTGCTTACAGTCCCGTACTCCTTTTCCCATACGATGAATTTAACTGCTCCAAGACTCTTACTCCCTTTCAACAATTCTACATGTAGAACCTACCGCAATGCGCACACACCCATAATATGAGCTCCTAGGGTTAAAGCGTATTGTCTGTCTATAGCAATGCCTCTCTCGCAAGTCTGAGCAAAAGACATAAAAGCGGAATAGGCGACCACTGCACTACTCTGAGCTCACTCTCATTAATTTTAATACTTAACTTCTTCAAGCTGTACACATGTAAAACATGTAACAATCTCGGAACAATTGAATTGATAGAAGGATATAGCTGTTGTTCTCAGTCTTTGAGGAAAATGAATTTCAAGCTGGGAGTTCATTAGGTGCGCGACACACTTACCGTGTGGTGAGATACGTGAATGTGAGAACGATCAGGGTGAGTGCAGTGTGAGGCTGGAGGGCATACAAGATAAAACACTTTCACTTTCCGAATCCTTTCTACTGTAGAAAAGTGAATTCTTCCGCTAGATATCCCCATGTGCTTACCAACATATGCAACACCGCAAAGGAGTTAAACTTTCTTCCTAGCTGCCGCTACATCGCTCACACTCATCTACTACTGTGCACCTCTTCTGTGCTAGTCTCCAAGCGAACGTGTCCCAGTTGGTCTTGAAGGAGTGAATGTGAAAATTTGTATAATTGGTCCCTCAATTGATGGCAGCTGGAAATCCTTGTTGTATTCCATGTATCCTAAGGACAAGATGTGTTCTGCTTGCTCTGTTTTTGGCCGCTATGACAGACAGGAATGTGGTGATGGTGTCTACTTCGTCCCAGTTGTAGATCCTTTTATTTTCAGAATTACCTTTTAGAAAGCTTTCTCTGCACCGATGGCAGCTGTGTACCGACAGCGCAGGGAGAAAGCTTGTCGGATTTTTTTTAATACACTGCCAGAATCAATTGCTTTTGATTCAGAGAAAAATATCGTGAAGAGGAAAGAGAATATTGTGTATGCATGTATGGTACAACTATCAAAGATCTGATCCCATTGTGGAACGGAAAGACAACAGCGGGAGACAAGCACGTGTGAAGAACTGGCGTGAAGACCAAATTATTCTTATTCCGCTCCTCACGTTTCTCTCTTCATATGAACTCCATTACGTGTTCTATCTCAACCCGGATGCTTGCCTACTCAACTTTTACCATATTCCTCCGTCCTGCTCCCTCTAACTTGTTTCCCTATCCAGCGGAAACATTAATTTTCTCCTCCTTCCGCCTTCCCACTTTTGTGAACACCCGTTCTGCTTTTGTGATTTGATTACACGACTTAAGCTACAACAAAGCTGGGATGGATTAGTGGTGAAATTCCTCGGAATATTTGAACCTTTCTCCACTCTGTGTTTGCTGGTTAGATACCCCATAGCTCATTGAGGTAAACGCTTTGGTAACTTTCCTGCTCTGGAAACTTGTACGAGCTAATTGAGTGTGAAAACGTACCCTTTCTGTTTGTTTCACACTTTCATCAGCTGACACACGCTGGTTGGTCTCCTGTTGCTGACCAGTGAAAAAGATGGAAGATAAAAACTTGTGTCTGTAGAGTGAACAAGAAGAAGGATGATGATTTATCATAATTTCGAGTTCAGTTACCGTAGTGCACCTTCTTCCAAGTTGTGAGAATGAACTGACGTAGTCGCACATTAGTACGCGGGATAAGTTTGAAAAAAATATATCATAACAAGTCTTAATTGCAAGGGTTTGCATATCACTTATTCGAGCTACAAGTGGAAGTCCTTTTAATGCACTTTGATATTTAATATATAAAGAACATATTTAACGAAACTGATATATTATCATACAGATTTATGTGAGCTACAGAAAATATTAATAAAGGTTTTGATTAATGATTCCATGTGGGAGGCACAAAATGGAAGGCTGTTAAATTATTTTAAAATTAATCAGCGAATGATGCCGAACGATGAGTTTTATGTTGATCATTTTCATGTCAGCATTGTAAATGCTGTAGGACGACCAATAAAGTTTATATCAGGTTAACTCAAGTTAATTTTTTTCATGATTTTCCCTATGCTCTCGAAAAGCACGTACATCGACTTGAGCGCTCCGAGATGGCCCAAGATAGTTTGAATGGATTTTTTCATAATTTCGGTGGTTAGCTACCCAAGATTCTGTCAGACAGCTTTTAAGTTGATACAATGACAATGTTGTCGCACATTTTATACCTAACAAATAATTTTGATCAAAATTATTCCTGATCGAAGTCTGAAGTTAGTCCGCTGAGGCTGACTTGACTCCTCGCCAGGCTCGCCTCAATATTTCAGCACTTGCAAAGTAATTTGCATTGAAATTTCAGGAAATTATATTTAAAATATTATTCAATGTTCATTTCGTGAACACAAATTACCGAACTCACAGTAGAAGTGAAGTTAAATGTACGGTTCCCACATGAGCAGCAAGCGCACGAAAAAGAAGGGTATCAGCTGTTTTTCCTGCACATAGCTTCACACATGCTTAAGCATAGGGCTGCTACTCGCTGTATTTCTGTTGCTGCTTTTCCTGCTCTTGGCCGTCTTGAGCACGAATAGCAATAGCGCGAAACTCACGAAAAAATTCTACTTCAGTTGCCTTATACAGGGTGTGCCAGAGGAGACCTTGCACTTTTAAACTTGAATAACTTCAAGAGTTTAAGAGCTACAGACATGTTGGGTACCAATTCTGAAACTAGAGTCTTGGGGTAATTGTTTGATCAAATAATCATCAAAATCGGCCAACAATTGGCTGAGATATGCCAATTGTGTGGCAAGCTGCAGGAAGATGCAAACGATATTAACATCGGCACATAAAGTACCATACTTCGGCACATAATGTAACCATAACTTCGACATAAATGTCCTTAACTTCGACAGAAAACTGCCAATAATGTACATGAATATGAAGAATACAAACCTTTTTAATTAGTGATGAAAATTACAATAATTTCACGTAAATTCAAGTACATCTGTTCTCTCTCATTGTTCATAGCATTCTGAACTCTAAGCGTTTCATCTCACACATAATTTAGTGTAGAAAAGCCAATTCAGTCAAATATGTAAACAAGGTAAAGGTAACTATAGCATAACTTAACACCAATTCACAAACAAAGGTTGGGTTTTAACATGGGGTCTTATGGGGCTTTTTTCAGACTTTGAACGCCCATATCTCCGTAAATAATGATCGCAGAGACATGTGGAGCACATTTTTCGAAAGCTGAGAGCTCAGAGTGTGTGTGTAAAAGGTGACCTTAAGAGGGAACCCACATTTTTCAAAAACGAACCAGAATTTTTGAAAATTTTGGGTTTCATTCATTTTGGGTTCACATATATTTTTATTAAATGTTAAATGAAATAGTTTATGTTGATCATTTAAATCTTTTATAGCTCAAATTTGAATGGACGAATCAGAGACCACGGTGACTGCCATGAGCCGATAGAATAAAAGTGTGAGATACTTAGCAAACTGCATCGCAATTATATTTCTGTACTAACTTTCAGTCGCAAAAACGAATATCATGCGTAAACTCGGGAGATAAAACTGCACATTTTCATATAGAATTCATATACGGCCTTTGACTTCAAAATTTAAAGATGTTAGCGGGGAAGGCATAAGAAGGTTACAAAAAATTAATGCTGTGAATTGCACTACTTAGTTTGCAACTTAAGAGAGGGTTAAAGGTAAACTCGACGGAAAAAGTGAAGAACTCGTGCATTTTCCCATCAGAACATTCTTTCTCTTTGCCTCTTGATTGTACAGTGAGCTGGAAAGGCTTAGTGCACATCAAGGGTCTGCATGTACTGCGTGAGAATGATGAACTCAGTCAGGCAAGAATTACATTCACGCTCTTTCTCTCTCCCCATCTTTCTCCGTGCATAAAGTTTCATTCAAAGGAATACGTAGTATCCTTAGAGTAGACATCCGTCAGTAGTACACATAACATGAGAGCACATACTTTCTCCATCTCTCACTCTCTCTCTCCGCCTTCCTTTCCCCTTTATCTTCTTGCGAGTGAAGTAAATTGCTTCGCATACTCAAGTTTCAACTAACTGTCAGACTCTCCCATGCATAGCTGCCCATCGTAGCAACTTCCAAACCCTAAAAAGAGAGAAAGTGAAGCATGAGCTGGCTAATTCCACAACACTGTGAAACCTTTGACTACAAATATGCTAGCCTCTTTGCTCTCTGTATGTTTTACTGAATTATGATTTGTTTCCTTCTCATAAATTCTTTTCCGTAAGAATAGAACAAACGATAGAATTTTTCTCCACTAGATTCCTTTCCCCTCCGCCACGCACCACGCAGCAACTATTTCTGCTTCCCAGCATCGTCGTTATTATTATTATTATTATCATCATCACCATCGTGGTTTTCTTGCTGTTAGCTTTCCGGCTATTTCTGCGAATGCAATAGAGCTACGTAGATCTACACACATCTTCTTCGAATCTTACATTTTGTGTGAATCCTGCCTACTTTTGATTTCACATTAAGTTAATTAATTCATATGTTCTCACAAAACTAACAATGCTCCCTAATGGCCTTATCTCGCCTAATTATTCATACGTCTTTAAGGCTACATTGTTAATGCGAAAGCGTTTCATTACAACACTCTACTTCAGCATGGAACTGCACTGGAAGTACCCAAATTTTATGTCAAATTATTTTCTGCATACACGTACGCTACGCTACAACGATCTATCCTCGGGGTTTATTAGGTTATGCTTATTCGATGAAGTAGTGTTAAGCAGCTCAAGTTTAGTTGTGAGCTTCTTTCTTGGCGAGATGGGGTGAATTAGCGATTTTGTTGTTGACTATTTTCTACCGCGACCAAAAGGGACAATAGTGAATTCTACTATGTGCTGTATTTGGTACAAGATCACCTTTATTCGACTTAGCGCTCCACTTTGTGTGAGTGGAACATTCTGTGGGAGGGAAAACATACATGGTTACACTGGATGAAACGAAAGGACCATGTATGGGAAAGTAACGGACATGTCGAGACCCTAGTAGAGGCCTGCCTTCATGTTCACATGACAAAACGTGTGTAAATACGGCTTTAAACATGAACAATAAAATTGATTCCAACTTTGATACCTTACTCTCATGGTCCGGTCCACCTTCCTCTAACTCACTCCCATTTGAAACAAATTAAGAATCAAGTACACCTGGCTAATTTCCACCCTACTATCCCAATCATTGAATGTAACTGCGACCATTACAGTCCTTTACACTTATTGTGTTGTGAATTTGGGTTTTGGTCCTGATATGTTCAAATATAATGCTTTAGTGAAGCACAGTAGAAGTTGTATACAAAAGAGAGGAAAGAAGTACTGGCGGACGATTTTGGGTGTGTTTGTGGACGTCAAAACCAAAGAATTGTTTGACTTGTACAAACGCTCGGCTTGGGTTTTGGCTACGCTCTGTCATTTAGATATAATACAGCTCTTCATGTCAATAGCAGGGACTACAAAGGGAATCAGAGTAGGAAATGGTGCTGCTGGTAGTACTACTCGTAGTCAAGAGGAAGAGAGAGAGAGAGAGAAGTGTAGAACCATTCGCTCTAGGACAAACGTGAACTACTAGATAGACAAGTGTAGAACCATTTGCTCTAGGACAAATGTGAACTACTAGATAGACAAGAATGAGGAAGGCAAAGACAACATGAGCACGCACAGATACATCGTACATACATACGCACAAGAGGCCATGCACACACACAGGCTCTTCAGTTTTTGTCAACTTCCAGAACGGAGCGCGTGCAAGTACTGGATATAGAGGGAAAAACATATACATTGTTTGGAAAATAGCTTCCACATCTAGCATATTTGAGCTTATTCAATCACATTAGTCCTACATATGTAAAAGTATATTATTATACAACGAATGCACATGTCGTTCTAGTATCTTGGCTGCATCGCCACCGTGCAATTTCATCGAAACCAACACACACACACAGACACACACACATGACCATTCGAGTTGGAACTCAGAATACTACAGAAAGAACGGCAGAGCAGAAACCTGTGTCCTCTCAAACTCCCCGCTCAAATACTCGACCTCACTGAAAAAATAGCGTCACATATACATAAACGGAGGGAAAATGTCGATTCCTCTCAAGTTCCGACATACACTAATCGTGGGTCATTACTCTACACTGCTCGCGTCATCGTTCACTCAAACGTGTCAGCTCCATAATTTTCCCCACTTTGACAACATTTTTTCTACCTTCAAGTTTTGTGTGTAGTTCACTTGGTTCTAGTGGAGCAACTGGCTTCTATTTACATATTGTGTGCATACGGCCTAGAAACAGAGCTCTGTATGTGTCTGGTGTTAGATAAGCGGTGAAGAGTTGCTCCGGAATCCCATTAGGTAATCCCTCTGAAGGTGATGAGTTCAACACGGAGGAGCACTCACGTTAATGATACGAACATGGCAGTTCCAACTGTTCATATATAGTGTTCCCATGTACAATCAACATGTTATATGCCGGAAAAGTTGAAAGCTTGAAGCAGTTGTAGGACAGCAAGTATGTGTAGGGCATATGTGACGGATGCTTGGGGTTTATTAGAAACAAATAGGGCCTTGCTTAAATCCGTCATCCGAGCATAATATCACATCCTTGTATAATGTACATACAAAGATGACTATCACTTGCTTACAGGGGAGCCAGACAAGGTGAAATCTTGTTGGCTGACTTGCTGGACATGCTCTCTCAAGTAGTCAGCCCCTATGTTCCTAGTCAAGATGATGATGTATGCTTTGCTGTCCAACGGTTTGGAAACATCGGAAATTTTCATTATTTAGGGTAAAGAATAAAAGACATGAGAGAGTGAAGCTTTGAAAATACCCAAGAGTAGCACTGAAGTTGGTTTTTCTTTCTGAGCAAACAACGATACACATAGCGACACCATTCTCCCTGAATATTCCATGGATGGATGAGCAGAAATAATAACACATGGTAAAGCGGATGACTTCCTCGATGTGTTGTAGCCCTTGAGCAAATGTCAATATATTCAGAAGTTAGACGGAGAATTCTGCTTGATCAGGTACATGATTTCCCAGTGGCTAACAACTTTCCACGTACTCTCTCTCTCTCTCCCTGAACACCAGCATAACCATGAGTCAACAGGATTTCTCAATGACCTTGTATGAATAATTAACATGGAATGTTTTCCTCGACCATCATGATAACATTTATTCCTGCTTGAGTTTCGTCCTATTATTGCTCAAATCAAGGACAAATGCTAGCGAACAAAGGAAAAGTGAGTCTGATCAATCTCCCACAAAACAACTCTATGATATTTACTATCTACTATTCCTGGACGGAGTCATGGGGTCATATAAGCAGAGGGTCGTATGGTGTTGTGTTTGACAACCTTGCTTATGAGCATCGTAAATTCAAGGCGAGCCAGACTGAAGGCTACAGAAGTTCACTTGAAAATTCCTTCACAATAAGTGCACAGACTTTGCTATTATCCAAGAGTGTGTACCAAGATAATGTGACGAGAAAATCACTGAGGCGTGTTAAGGCACACACACACGCACAAAAACACTGGAGTACAGAATGGAATTGTAAACTCATATGAGAGAGACATAGAAGTGGTGAAACAGTGAGACAGTGGAGAGGAGAGGGGATGAGGAGGGAAATAGAAAAAAGGCCTTCGCAGGATGAAGAAAACTTGCATCAGCCGTTCGCTCCACACTTTCTCCCTAAATCTCATCATCTCCTCCATATCCAGCCCAAGATTTACTGTGTGTATAGATCATGCACACAGTGCCGAGTTAAAAGACCCGGCTGACGCACACTTGAAAAAAGCATTCTCACAGCTACAGACTTTTTTCCTTTCCTCCTAGGGTCAGCAGGCTACTAATGCCTATCTCTCTTCTTTCCTCTACACTCTTTCATACTTTCTCTCATCGTCTTGTTGACGCCTACAACGTAAAAATTGATCCATTTTTTTTACACTTTCCTGCTTCCAACATGCGCGCAGCTAGAAGGTACAGAGTACAGAATGATAGAAAGAGCAAAGCAAGCAGCTGATGGTCCAGCTTCCCTCCTACCATGAAATTAGCTTTCGGGCTCAATTTAGTCTTTATTTCTTTAATATAAGCACCTGTAAAATTACTATGGACAAAAACTTACGTCAACCAAAGCGAGATTCAGCTTCGAATTTAATACTTTCATTGCCTACCCCATGGTGTCTAATAAGCGAAAATTTCATATTCCCCCTTTCCTACTCTTATGTGTTTCAAACAAAACCTGTGTTCTTTGCAGAAGCTAATAAAAAGCAGTTTGGAGTCGATTAATTTCTTTTCTCAATACAATTTTCCAAGAGCTGTGCTAATGGAACAAATTAACAACTGCATTGTAGCATTAAAAAATTTCGTACTGAAAGTTTCATTCTCCTTTACTCGAGCTCAACACTTTCCATGTACACGTAGACGTGAAGTGGCCTTTGAAATACGAGTTACGCTTTTTTCATCCGTTTTCTCGGTGGAAATGCCACAGAAACGCAAGGACATAACCTTCATATGGTATTCCTACTTTTTAAGATCTGCTCATACTTGTTAAGTTTATACTGTACAATATTCATACAAAACTATGGTCGAACTCTTAACGATGAACTCCTCATTGCATAAATCATAGTTTTGACGGACCTCTTGTTCAAATAGCGATCATCTATTTCCGAAGTCTATTTTCAAATCGATAGGAATTGCTAAGATAATTCTAGAGAATTATCTAGGTGCACCTGAATAAAAACGGCAGTTAACTGATTCCTGAAGGAGCGCTCCTTGAGTTTTCGGGTTCGGCTCCTCAGTGAAATTTCTTTAGAATACTAACAGCTCTGTGTTCCAAATTTTTTCTGGTGCTAAATGCGAACTATCCATCTTCCATATAGTCACAGATAGTCCGTCTGGTCGAGTAAAAAACATTGCGAGTTAGAAGTAACGGATAACCTGTAGTTATAGCGAAAGGCTGTCGTCATCATGATCAAAGGCAATGAATGATGATGGTATTTTTTAGAATCTAAAGACTGTCCCCGCTCCATTAATCGATGTATGCATAATGAAAACATAGATTGATAATGCCAATGAAATGGAATGACATAGACGAAAAGCTCA
Organism: Deuterosminthurus bicinctus; assembly: GCA_034698825.1. Taxonomy (NCBI): domain Eukaryota; kingdom Metazoa; phylum Arthropoda; class Collembola; order Symphypleona; family Bourletiellidae; genus Deuterosminthurus; species Deuterosminthurus bicinctus. The sequence goes on from JAQIWI010000002.1 coordinate 119,209, forward strand.
ATAGCATTTTCATCGTATGCAGCTGTATACATAAGTAAATACGTAGTGACTACAAACTTAAAATCAACAAAAGCTTTGGAAAGACACATGGAGATGCTAGAGTATGGTGAGGAAGAAAAATGGGTAAGAAAGAGGCGAGCTAAGCCAGGAGGATTTGCTTAGAGATGGGATAATGCAAGTAGGAAGGTGCCTAATTTAATTATTGTCACTAAAGTTTAGAAGGAATTTATAAAAGGATAAAATAGGAGTTAGTGTGCTGGAGGATGGTGTTAGGAGTGATATGTAGCTTATGGTGGTACTTAAGTTCTAACGTGAATCCCTATGTACATAGTGTGCTGAACGCCAGGCGACGTCTGCTAGGGAATCATGGATCAGTCCAATTAGGTAACGTCAGAGTATGACTACGAGCATGATGGAACTCGAGCCCTGTGAATTCCTTTACTAAGGCATTAATTTCTATTTTTCCTCCTCCTTGTCATCACTTCCCTTAAGCTTATTTTCCTAATAAATGGTTTCTATACACCGCACTGTGGTCTCACTGAAAGTTACATGATTACATAGCGACGCGGGCCATAATTCCTTGCGCCGCTCAAACATATGGCTTGAGGGGCTTGAAGCATCCACATACAAGACGAGTTATCAGAAATTTGGCTTGCTGTCCATGTGACTACCACCAGGTTTCAGTTTATGTGCAGTCTAGGGCGCCGTCATTGATATACCGCAAAATACACCCACAAGACTCCCTCCATTGAAGCCCACAAAACCAAGCCACAACGTGGTCCTTTTCACCTGCTTACACACACCCTAGATTTCCTCTAACGTTAACCCTATACTGATATTAATACTATGATAGCATAATTGCTGCACAAATTTTCTAATTCAAAATAAAATAAGCATTTTCTAGCTAATAGTTCCTCTACCTCCCTTATGATCCATTATTGGAAATCTCAGATATAAGTAATGCATCACCCTTTTAAAAAAATATTCATAGGGTGTTACTGTTGATTGCAATACGGAGAATGTACTTGAACTTATGGTTCATACTTCAATCATCAGCAAAACAATAACTGCGCCTTTACATAAAACATAAAAACCTTGCTGTCTTACTCATCAGTCGACAGAGAAATTCTGATGTCTTTGAGGATATCCTCTTATAATAATTTTTTACTATCAGAGTTTATATTCCGGAACCAAAAGCATCTCGCTCAAACTAATTCTGAGAATGAAATCATTCTTGCACAATTTTCATTCTTCTCGGCAATGTAATGAGCGCGTGCAATCACTTTGAATAGTGTATAAAAGTGGCGTGATGTAGATAGAATGAGAGACACCGCCTCTCGTGAATTATTTGAAGCGAGAAGGTTTCTACTATAGACAACAACCAGGCTCGCAAGAAATCTCTTTCATAATCGCACAACTTCGTATGAAGTGACTACGGTTACACTGACTTAAACAAGTTAGAAATAAGAAAGAGATTGAGTCAGTCAGTATAATAAACCGAATCTTTCTCTTTCCATCCTCGTCTAATAGAATGAATCTCTGTTATTTCCTAACGCCTTTGCTTTCCTCGGGATATTTAAGCCCTCCGTCAAGAATCTTCGTTGTTATGCTGCAGTTCAAAGCGCATTAAAAATCGAGAAAATTTTAGCCGCTTATTGGCTTACATAGTTACTATACGGCTGCTATTGGTAATGACTCAACCAGATTTTTTGATGCCTGCGAACCGTATCCATCCATGCAATGCCACAAATGCATTTTTTTAATTAGGAAAAAAATTGAAAATGAGAAGGCGGTATTTTAGAAATTATTCCTCTCATGAGCAATGCAACGAAAGCAGTTATTCGTAGTTTTTGCACTACCCAAACTAAAAAAATAATCTATTGTTTGATTCAAATGAGCACGTGAACAAGTACCAGAGGGATCTACTATCTACTAGAAACCTGCTAGATTTTCACCAACTGATAGCATGCCTGTAGAAGGAGGATCGACACAAAAATTATCGTAACCGTCCCAAGTCTGGAGACATTAGGCAGGCTACTTGAAGAGCAAGGTTACTTTATCCTCGTTTCATAAGGTTTACCACGTGCGAACGCATATCTTGTGTGACTGTGCGCAGACGTATTACTGAAAATTATCTATTGACTTAGTTTGGTATCCTGTAGATAAGGAAAATATGGCTGCTGACGAGTGAAAGATAGTCAGCCATAGGAAGGCGGGAAGGACGTCTTTACCAAGTCAATGGCTATGAGCCAGTAATAAAATTCAGAACAAATGTTTGAACAGACGTATGCAGTAGCACAACGGGAAAAGTGAACGGATGGAAGAAGTCAATACGGTCCAAGATTACCTAAGTTTGAGTTGTTGGGCGTCGAAAGTACGCCCCTGTATATTTCACTTGATAAATCGGAGTTAAATATGGAAAGTATAACACGAATAGGATTCACAGGGTGTAGAGAGGAAGGAGTACAAAGCACTCTATTGTGCTCGTGTTTACACATCCTTTCCATACACATGCAGAACCATATCTATTAACATATTCCAGGGCCAGTTAAATTCCTTAGAAAATTTATACTCGTCATATTCATAAATCCATTCAGAAAAAAACTATCAGCGAGTGTTTTGTGCTCTTCCTGTTGAACACATGAGAGGAAGTTAGCACACAATTCTTTTTTCAATATTAAAGAAGACGTTGAGGCGTCAATCATCCGTCCTTAGAACAAGGAACGAAGGAAAGCCTCCTGGCACTTTGAGTAAGGAGTTCACTTCTCTCCATGAGGTGCAGAAAATGACTAATGCCAGTGAGACAGAGTGGATTATGAGAAGTATGAAGGAGCCAATTTATACTTTGCTTTAGCTCGACCATGAATCGATTTAGAAACGCGGTAAACTGGGTTTGAAGTAACCCAGAGAAACTACCTATGGAGAAAGGATCAAACTTTCTTTTACTGAAAATTATGATTTGTACCCTTCTGAAGTTGTGCACTAGTACAAGATGCTTAATGCTTAGATTTGAAATGATTTTTTTGGAATTGTTTGGATAGTGGATGAGCCGTTATTTTGATAACATGAAACTTCCGTCTCTCATTGTGTTCAACGCATTGATAGATATAATCATGTTCAGGGCAGGAATAACCTGTTCATTTATCTGTTCCTTCACCATCACGGGTACAAAATTAGAATTTAAAGTTAATCTATCGTCGTTCGACAGTGATCAATGTTTTTATTTTGCCTGCTATGTGTTCCATCAATAAGGTAAACAGCGAGCTACCTGAAATAACGTGGACAAGCCATAAAACCTTCACTGACAACATGGGCTGTGGTGGACCTACCTAATCCAAAACCAATCAAAAACGCCATAGATGATCTTACAAAAATCAAAAGCATAAAACGTATACCTACCACAATGAAGAGAGATTGATGGGTAAAAAAAAAGAGCAAAAAGCTTAGCAATTTTATCTCAGCTCATCCTATTAATTGCACCTTGAGTAGCTGGGATCTTATTTCAGCTAATCTAGGTTCAAGCAATAGAGTCCACCAGTTTGTGTGAGTTTCTGACTGCACATAAGCTGTGGTGAAGAGGAGAAAGGAAGGAGGAAACCATATTGGAAATTATCGGCTTGGACATGTCAATACTTGAAAGAAGGGTAAATCGCTCTTCGTCATGCCTTCAGCAGGATAGGGAGTGATGAGCGAAGAAGTACAGTAAGAGCCGATTGGGCACAGCATATAGATAGATTCACGAAAAACGCAACTATGCTTTCATTTTTCACGGAGCTTTTGTACAGCGAACTTTTTTTTCTTTCTGGTACTGATTCTAGTTTCTGTATTGTCTAATGTCTAACTTCCTCTAGCGCACACATATGTTGCTGTTCTGACTCATCATTTACTCTTTGGAGAACAACGAGTAGAAGGGAAATAAAACTTTGTTTTCTTAAGGAAGCGGAATCCATTTTTTTAATTCCCATTTTGCTTGTCATTCCAAATAGTACAGTAGCAGCGGCCTTGTGGATATGCCTTCGCATTTGACGCTCTTATCCTGTCATGCAGAATGCGTCTGAGAACTTTTCTCATGGTTCACTCCACCAAGCTGTTTCATCCATCTTCCTGGCTTGTGAGTGACTGCAAGGTCATCCTTGAGTTGATTTTCATAAAATTCCAGTCATCTTAAACGTCAATTTACTCTCTCAATCTCCAGTGAGTGTGACTTAAAAGCTTTAAAATGACCCCTTTCTCAACTCTTACGTGCCCATAATACATAAAAGGGGCTTCAATGCTTTCTCGTCAACTTGCAACTTTTTCTAAAGAAATCAAAAGTGAGTGAAGGACAAATTCACTCGGGTGGGATAGAATATTAGAGTGAAAGCTTGACTGCTCCTCCTACTACTTCTCTTTCTGCCGCTGCGGGACGGTTTAGCAGTTTTAAACCCTTTAACAGTGGGAACACTTTTTCCTCGGGCATATCATAGCACAGCAGTTGGAGCAATAGTATAGTGAGAGATAGGGAAAACACGTATTGAAAAGAATGGAGGGATATAAGACACTACTACTTCTGCTCTCCTTGGGAGATGGAAGTAGAGAGAAAGGAAATGAAAGATGAAAGTGATACGACGAATTCTAAGGTATGCTTCCCATTCCACTCCAAGATCCCTGACTTGTAAAGTCCTCTTTCAATACTCTTCCCACTCTGCCTACCATGAACTTCTATCTATTCCTACTTATTTCGTACGAAATAATGCAGCTTAGTGCACAATATCCTTTGCTATTTGAATCATGATCAACTCCAGTTTTTTCACACTACGAATACTGCAAGGCTTATTTTGTCGGGTTAAAAAAGGTTCAAAAAACGGCCAACCGTAATTATCTAAAAGAGCCATCTTCGAATTTTAGAAATTCTGGTAATTATCTCTGAAAAGCATATGAGTTTTTTTAGTTAAAATACATTAGGCGTTCATATGAGGGTCCTATCCTATCCTCCGAAACCTGCAGCTATCCATGAGTGAAGGCGTTAGGGGATTTTCAAGCATATTTGGGTGCATATCATGCTCACAGTGTCTATGACTGATGTACTGAACACGATGATATTTATATACCTCACTGTATGGCGTTGATGAGAGTAGTAGGTTAAGGAGATTTTCTGTCCTCCCTCAGCTATTATAGTCTCTCATGCTTCTAGCGTATGTGTATACAGGAGAATTTCATGAACTCAATTGCGGGAGTTCTATTCTAGGAAATGGTGGGGGTCTTTAAGTCTTGTGGAGTTAGGGAAGAAAGGGAGAGCATGAGTAGCGGAGAATAGAGAAGCTAGTTATCAAGAAGTAACCGGAGAAAAACTGAGTCACATAAGAAGAGAGACAGGAAGGAGAAAGGGGGACTCATACGATAGTGTAATCCGCTTATTCGTTGACTCGGTCTAGAGCTAGAAGTAGTAGTAGCGACGGCGGGATTGCCGGTATTATAGCGTGTGGATTTCGCCAACTTGTCAATGACTTAGTGGACAGTACAGAGAGAGAAGGAGAATCTTGGTATATTCTACGGCTAGACATAACGACGGATCAGCAGAGTATCCCGCAGAACTTCAATGCCGAACTTCCATATTGTTTCCCCTTTGTTCTCCATCCGACTTCTACTATTGGCTTTCATGCATAGGCCAGGAAATGTGTGTAGGAAAATTATGAATTTGAGTTGGAATGAGAGAGCATGAAGGAGAGTAACAGGCTAAGGACGATGGGTAGAGATAGAGAGCGAGAGGAAAAAAGAGAAGAAAATGGAAAGGAAGAGGGAGAAATGAAGCTTGGGTGTAATCCTCTAAGGGGAAACTCCTACACGAATGCAAATTTATCTCAGCCGCTTCTCTTCTCCTTGCATATCGTTCCGAGTGGAATTTCTTTACTTATATACATATATATGAGGCTTACAAGCACAAGCATCTCACTGTACTGTCTTTTCATGTACTGTTCTATTGGTTATTCTGCATGTATCTGAGGCTGATGCGTGTGCATGCGTGTACCCGCTAAGGGTTGGCACAACTTGCAACTGCTTTCTTTACCCGTTCTGAGAATCTGCACGTTCGCACAGACGGAATATTGAAGCAGTGGCTAAAAAGCGGCTATTGACTATCCTCTAAGTGTACAAGCCGGGCCAAAGCAGTGTGGAATTTAAGGATGCTAAAATATTCTAAAAGACAGTTCTACATGTATCTTTCATGAGCATAATATATCCCCCTCCCCTCTCTACTCAGTCAATTTCCGAGGCATAATGTAGTACTTTACGATGAATGAGATGATTTGAAATACTTGGGCAAGACAATCATTCATTCTACTTATGTGGTCACACTTTTTGCACAGTAACCTTACTTGGAAACATTGGCTAGAGTAATAAGGCCGAGGAAAGCAGTATTAGTCGTAGACTCCACGGGCCAGTGTAGGATAGGATTGGATTAAACTGAGAAACAACGAATAGTTTCCACAAGTTTTCTACTTATGATCACTTACGCACTGCCCTCATATCTCTAGCTGTCAGTATGGTTATGTCATAGATGGTTATTTTTGCCAGGTGAGCCATCTTTACTGGGGCACATTTTGCAAGTTTACAACAATAAAACTGTAAGTAAGATAAAAATTGTGCATGTTATAAACAAGTGCAGTAATTTTTATCGTTTTGTGAAACTTCAAAATCGCCATATATTTTGCTAATGGTCGGAATTAAAGACCTTTAGATCTTTATGAAAGGAGTTCCTCGAAGGCGGCTATGTGGTTCACGAGGTGAGGGATTACTACGTCTATAGTTCGTCTTCGCTTGACCGAACAGACGGCGTTCATCATCACATCCGAACTATTTAGGACTCATAAAATTACGATTAGACTTCATCTCACTTCGCGAGGCTCGTCCAGTTCCAACCATTAGTGAATGGTTTTTGGTAAATAATGCAATTATAGTTTGGTTACATCGAATAAGTAGGATTCTTCCTACTCATCGCAGTCCTTGAGACGACACCACAAAAACAGTCAATCGCTATTGTAACTTCCATAATTATAATCTTGGTTTCTCGTTCCATTACATGTGGCACTAGTCTGAATATTTTTTATATGAAATGAGAGAAGTCGAGAGGCAGGAGATAGTATCCATCCAATAGACTAATTAGTCAAACATGAGAAGTCTCTTCCTTTTTTCTGTATAGTTCATTCGAAGAAAATTATGTTATTCATATAATTTCATTTATTATTTAAGTAATAATAACCCACAGAATGGTTCATTCCGTTAGTGCAAATTTTAGACTTCTTCGCTTCCAATTCGTTTATTTTGAATACAGTATTCAAACACATGATACTGAGAAAACAACGGTAAATAAAAGAAAAACACTGAAAAGGGAGTCAACGAGCTCACAAAAATTTAGATAAATTTGAAGAAAATCACACAATCTCTTGTGCAACGTTTCGGCCTTCAGCCTTTCTCAAGCACACAAGGTCGAGTGAGAATGATTTCTTCTCGCGCGAGGCAGAGATTTCCACAGCGCGGGGGTTCAGGAGAGGATAGGGTTGGAAAGATGGGATGGGGGGAACAATGTGGTTGACTGTTGTGTAACAGCGGTAAATATAAGTGTCACTGAGGATAAATAAAACAAAAACGGCAGTTAGTGCTGATTAGACCTCAATAGCTATTAATATGCCCAATGTTTTTCACTGAGCTAATAGATTTGAATTTTGAAAACATTACAACTTTGCTAATCTTCGCAAATTTCACTCGACTAGCTATCTTTGATTTATTTAGATTAATCAGAGCGCCCTGTACCCATGGACGATACTAATACAATATTTTAACTTGCTGTCAATTAAATACGCAAAATGACTGAGCTACATGCGGAAGGCAGGGAGCCATCAAGAGAGTTCGAACGACTGGAGTGAAGGCGGATTTGTTCCAGCAGCTAAATTATTTCGACTTTACTCACGTCTGGCTCAATAATTCCGCCTGTCAAATGAACAGACTGAAATATTGCGGTGGGAGGATAAGAATGTTGTTTCTGCAAATGGCTTAGCATTTTCAACGCATTCCCGTCTCCCTTCTTTTCCTGCCACTTTTTTCTACTTCATTTTTTTCATATTACAAACTTCTCCAGTGCGATCACACAGAATGCGTGGGTGCTCTATCTCTCACAGCAGCAATTCATTATTCTAGGCATACTATTGTTTATTTGATAAAAAACTGATTACAAGGTGAGCATAAAGTTGATAGTGGGTTGATCAACACTTCATCATATGCGAGATGACGTGACGGAAGTTGTTTAAGATGGTATACTGAAAGGATGTCAGAGATCTCTCAGAGTGCTCATTTGTTCCCACTTAAGACTTCCACTTGTATCAAGTGAGTTGTCTTGGCTACCCTTCTGATGGGGAAACTTAAATCTTGTTATACGTACAGTATACCAACAAAACCTTCTGAAAGCTATCCTGTACTCATTCGCATACCTTCATCATTTTACTCGCAGACTTTCAGTTCTTGTTTTAATTTTCCTCAGCCGTTCACTTTTTCTTCACCCATCATTAGTTGTCTTTCCACTTCCAATTGCATGAGTATTGTATTACAGTGGAGGCATGTCAGGATCAAATAATAATATTGAGCTGACAAGCCGAGCACACCAAGACTTATTTCGACCGCATAAGGACCTCATCAAGCGCAACACCGAGCCCGTAGCACCTTGCTGTTGTTCTTCGGCTGTTAAGACTACTGCCACGAAGAAAGACAGTACAGATTTATAGCCTCGGAGCTGAACCTCTGGTTCTTGAATGATTACATGATGCAAGCGGCGCAGGCGAATCATAGAGTGAAGGGGACAAACGGTAATAAGATGTGCCTACGTTTTCTCCTCACTGCATTTGCAAAATGGGAAAGGGGTGATGCCTATGTTGTGTAGGTGTTTACGCACCATTGTGTCTAGTAAAGATTCCAATAAGAGATCTTGCGGTCTCTCTGCACTGTTACTGGGCAATTGGTTTACTGATAATTCTAGGTTTAGGAACCCAGAATTTTGTTTGACGTCATGAAGTAGATTTTGAACCCCTTTAATACCAAATTGTGTTCAACCAAGAGCGGATCTCAGCAGCGATGAAAAATTCGGTCACCGAGAATAATGGCTCAGGTGGAGCGTAAAAATGGTTGCAGCCACATTTAGAATATCTGTGAGCAGTCTCATTTCCATAAAAACCACGCTGGCCAGGAATCATTAGGACTAGTCCTTCAAGATTAAGGTTGTTGTGAAAGGCTACGTCCTGAATAATATTGTGAACAGACTAATCGAGAATTCGGGTTAAGGGCGACATTGCAACTCGGATTTTCGCTGTATATTGTTATATCTATCTCGAAGGTACTGAGTTAGATCAGCTTTTGAGCTGCTCTCCTAATACCCTCTAATTGAAAATACTCGCATTAGTATTGCTCATTATTGATTTCCACTCATAAGCAGAAATCACTTCAGTAGGAAGGGAACTCTGATGTTGGAAGATGTCCAGTATTGTACCTTATCCCTTGTGATACGGCCTTCGCCAGTTCACTGATAGAGGCTGATGGAGTTGGTGCGGAAAAGTCTGCGGCACGCTCGCATAGCTTTACCTTTAAGGTGACGATAAGTTGAGGAATTACTTCTATGCCTGCTGTACGAGTAATGCGGGATGCGCTAGACGTCTTAGGTCCGCCGTGCGCTGCACTCTAGCTAGGATTTTAACTTTGAAAATGGCCAGAATAGATGTGATCCTAGATATGAAAGCTAGTGCAAAACAGATGATCAACTTCTGTTCCTCGAACAGATTAAGTTAGCACTCGCTAGCACGTATGAAAAGTCCAATGAAGTTTGTTCTCGTTACAAAGCCTAGTTACATAATTTTTATGTTCTCTTAACCTAGATTCCTCTGCAAAGCACAATGATAACATTAACCACTTGGACCTGCTGCCAACTGCTCCTCCAAGGAACATTCGGCATTTTCCGCTGAATTCAGGTCCAAAACTTTGCCTCAAGCATGCATACTTTCCGAGTTTGTACATGATCAACTTGGTAGCCTGACAGCCATGATAAGAGCTTCGTAAGAAGTCATAAAGCTGTGTAAAATATTAAGTACACGAGGGTGCATTAAGAAGGAGTTACACGCTAAATCGAAGTTGCAAGAATATCAGATGAAGTACCGAATACGTACGCAGCGTACACTAATTGCTTTATCCATGATGCAAAATAGAGAGCAGCATTCTCCTCGGAGAGAAACGGGTACGACGGGAATTTTCTCTATGGCCTGCCATTGATAGGTATTGCAAGTATTACTCTTTGTGAGAATCTGATAAAACAACTACAGAAAATTCCTCCACCTTTCAGGATTACATAATTTTTTCCCAACGGCGCATGGAAGCATGAGTATGTCATAGAAAATTGGTTTTATACCTATTGTTTTTTTTCACTTTCCATCAGCTTTAGACCTTCTACACAAGGTTGGTTGGAATTTGGGGTGTACCTTTCATAAGGTCACAGAGAACACATCAAAGTTTACCTGACACTGAATTCTGCGTGATTACATGGAGCATACCAACAGGTTTATGGGATACTGCATGCATACATATTATACGCTCGAAGACGTACGAAGATGCAAAACTTCATTTTTCCCTGAACTTACCGAAGAGTCAAGGTGCACTTAATTCATCCGTAGTTTAAAGTTTTTGATTTAGCCTTACTGCGTGTGCGTAGTTACTTCTTTTATCACAAATTATTCATTTATAAGACCAAGTCAGTTCTTTCGTATCAGTTACCCATTCGTTACATTTCTATTATCCATTCCAATTCGATTCCTAGTAAATTATCCGAGCCTTTTCTGTTAAATAAATCCAAATACCTTTTCCGTTTTAACCTAACTCAAAACCTGTCTCGTCCTTTTATTTCATCGGGTTTTGTGTTGTTGATTCTCATCCCCGCTTCTGGACCTCTAGACTTTAACTACGTGACGAGTAAGACTCTGTAGCGGGCAGAGCAGTGCATCTCAGCCACATATTATTCGTTACATCTTTATAACATCCAATTGACCAATTAAGATCTACTATTATCCCAACTCACACGTTAGACTACGTCAAAGTTTTTTGTTTATTTCAAAACCACCAGAAATAAATATAACGGGGAAATATCAACAATGCGTCTAAATCGCTACCGCTCTCCGATGCTCAGGAATTCGGAAGAAGTATGGTCGTGCATGAATGTTAGTGGAGGAGAAATGGATAGAGCATATATGCCTATTTGGAATCGCGTAGTTTATATTTGTAGGCCAACCATACCGCGCCTGTGTGTGCTCCGAGAAGGCATAAGTGAGGAATAGAGGAAGTGAGCCGTTGCAAATTTGAGCTTCGCAGGAACGGCGGAGAGAAAGATGAATTCCAACATGTTACTTGGACTCAGCCAAAAAAGAGCGGTTCACAATTGCTAGCCGTGGTGAAGCGTATGAAAGAGGGGAAAAGGAAAGAAAGATTCTATCATCTCTACTCCTCCTCTTTCTCTACACATATACGAACCAGAAGACTGAAGCAGCCTTGGTCAGTTAACCATGGTCATATTCAGCTCATCCAATGACCATCTTGGACCATTCTAACGGATTCTCTGACTTCTATTAAACTTTTATGCCCCTGTGAATGCACTGTGAACCGTTTACCAAGCTGGGTTCCTCCAAATTTTGCACCCATAAACACATACTGGAAGTGCTAACTATCACCTCAGTTGCTATTTATACTCCCAGAGTTTTTGCGGTCAGTTGACTTCACAGACTACTATATTAGAATAGAATATTTATTCAGTGCTTGCAGAGAGCCGTGGAGCACGACACTAGACTACTACATTACGTCTACGTTTGACTGTCCGCGAGACTTTTCATGCATACACAAGACGCGATCGTTAGAATTACAGACTTCATAAAAAATCCCGGATAACACTCAGCGAGCTCTGACTTGTAAGTAAATTTTAGTGAATACAAATAACTAGGTATATATTGCCCAGTTATGTCTCTGCTCTTGAACTGCTGTGATGGATCGATGAAAATAATTTTCATTCGTGTCAGCGTTACTGTTCTGTCCTTCATTGAGTTTTTAGGGTCATGTGTAAAGGTTAAATGGGCTAAGGTAGTTTGGACGAAAGAAGTGGAATCGCTATTGAGATATGTTTGTAAGGGCAGTCGTAGTGGAGAGCAGATTCAGTGGGAGCGTCTTCGAAGTAAGACCACGTCTGAGTGGCAGTTGAATGCCTGGAGGGCCTTTCGTAATAGGACACACATGCACGTACTAGAACCTCACGTTACGACCGCATTTCCGAATTTACTCCAAAATTACTAGTAAAGAGACCTCAAAAATGCAAATTGCCTTAAGTACTTATCACGTATCACCCCTACCACCATCAAACACACATGCATTTATGTCATCTATAGCTGAAGAGTTTTTTCACTCCTCAATTGCATTGCTTCTAGTAATTATGAAGATCACAGAGCTTATGCTCAAGCCACTGCCTTTAATACTCATGCACTCCTTGGTTTCACATAACCTCTCTCGCTTTCTCTCCATCTTTATCGTCGTGAGAAGGGAATTCATTCGGAGAAGGGAGATAGTGAAAAATTCTTTGGTCGAATTACGAATTCTTACCAACACACCACCATAGATCTTACCGCATGCATCATCTCCTTCCCACGTGTCACTGAGTAAGTAATAAAAACAGAAGATGTGAAAATGCTCGTGCTCCATATCACATGACGTCTTATGTGGAAATAAGACCAGCTGCCTATATAATAAGATATAGCTCTATGACTTAGTTACATCTCTACTAACAAATGTCCGCAGTCTACGAAACGGGCAGGCGGCTTGAGAAAATGTGTGCTAAATTGGGAACTTTTCAGATTTTAATTCTTTTCCTGAGTAACACCTCCGGTGAATACAGGGAGAGTTGGGAGGAGCCCATCGCATACTACCCTCGTAAGGAACGCACTAAAATAATATAGGAGAGCGACGGCGATGGCAAGAGGAAATCGTGAAAATCGAATTTGTTCTGTCTTGTGGAAAATCGCCTGAGGACCTCGTGCTTGTCCAAGAGGGAAAAGCAGGAAATAAAGTGAGTCTGTGTAGTAGGAACTATATGCGTAAAAGAATGATTCACTGGAATGTTTTCATAGATTCAACTTTGCTTATAAGTTCTTTGGGAACAGGAAGGTTTGAAGGCGAGCATAGTATTTTAGTTAACACGTAAAAGGAAGCCTTTAAGCTGTATGTCCACGAGCAAACTTTCCGTGAAAGAGTTCATGAAAGCTTTCATAAAGCTTGAGTTTCGTTATGGACGCGCCCTTGAAACTGAGTTTCTGCGACAAAAGTTTCAGTTTCATGGATTGGAAAATTGCTACAATTTTTTTCATGATTCACGTTACTGATTGGAGCGTCGCGTGGTGACGTCACTCATGTTTACTCAATGCGTGCATGTACTCTATGGCTTCCGCGGTTTTCAATGGTAGTTTCAAAGAAAATTTTCATACGTGTTCGCGCCCAAGAAACATTTGTTGCGAGTTTTCTTGAAATTTAAGAGTTTCTTAGTTTCTTGCAACTAAAAGTTTGCTCTTGGATGCATAGCTTGAGTAGTTTGTCCCCAGCCAGGCTCAAATCTGTTTCCTATAAATCCATTGCACCGATCGCCCCGCATCTTCTGCACTGAGCCTCAAACAATACCCCTAGGGACCCTTGAATACCCTTCATTAAAATCACTTCGGTCCGGTTCCCCAGCGTTATAACCATTTACCCACAGGCTTTTCCTCCACACAGCGCGGTACCAAACCTGTCGCTCCAATCCATACCTTCTCTGACTACTTCATTCACACACCTACTGTAAATTGAAGAGAGAGCGTGCAATTCCGTATGCAATTGCAACGCAAACTCCCTACTAGAGCTACTAGACGAAACACGTTATATACAGCGATCACTTGAAGCTTGCCCGAAGTACCACGAACCACCCACAATTACGACACGCATTACCGTGCTCAACCCAACTATGCATATGACGACGCGCTAGGAATGTACCCCCGCGTTCACGAGTGTACCCACCTTCAATACCTTCTAATCATCACAGAATGAGCCAGAAACATTTTTCCTCGTGCACTACATCCACACACTACTCCCTGGGGTAGAAAGCTAACTTAATCCCACCCACCTTAGCAACACATAGCGACCAACCCGCAAGCATCACAACGACAAAATGAAACATTTTTCCTCCGTTTTCAGCGCGGCGCTAGAAGTCTGTCAAGATGGACTCGTGCATATGGCCTTTACGGCACTGCACCAAATGATCTGCAACCAGCAAATGTCGCATCTCCATATCCTTCGCAAAAACCAGCTACCGTGGCTAAAACATTGGCTCCTTATTACACTTTAAACCGAAGGAAATCATTTGTAATTTTTCGATTGTTCTCCTCATCGTTTCAAGCACGATTAAAGCAATAAGCACAGCAACCAGGCAATTATTGGCTGCTTTCTGTTCAGTCGGAAACTTTCGAGCTACAGTGTGAACGAACACGAGTTTACTTTCACGAGCGTGTATGTCAGCATAAAACACACGATTAGAATGGCGCATCAATGTGAAGGCGAAAGGGCTATTCAGTTGGGAAGAAAGTGCCCGAGTTGACCATGATACTAACAAATAAAACGTTTTTATGATACTCGATGTCGCTTGAGGAGTCCTCTTTCATATTGTTCATGTGATTGTGTGAGTATGTGCACATTACATCGCACTCCTCTTCTATAACATACTCTGTCTTTGGAGTTCGGAAAGAGACAACTTTTGGTTACAACTGCCATAAACTTTGTGGTGAATTAGAAAAAAAATTAAATCGATCATATTTTATGTAAAACTATACGACATAGTTTGTTTGAAGGCAATGGACAGTGTGGTGCCATAACCGTAAGTTAGCACTGAGCACTGCTACAACTAGTGGCTCACCACCCTGCTGCAGAATCAACTCGAAGTTCTGTTCTTGCCTACGTGGTCACGAAGGGTCAGAGTGAATTTTACTTGCTCCAGACTGTACTGTGTCCCTGCTGTCTCCCGATTCTTTAGTTACGTAGTTTCCCCCTATCCCTCTCTCTCGTTCAAGTATGGCCTGTGGGCATAAAATTCTTCAGCGGCTGCCCTACATTTTCTTTTTACGCCTCTTCTATTCAAATAACTGTCTCTAAGAAAATTCAGTCTCTGCCCCACTCTACATCCTACTGGGCACCCTTCCCGTTTACATCCATCTCACTCCATTCGCAACCAGCTACTGTGTAATCTCATACAGAGCCACAGTACAGAAACTCTGTAAAACTTTTATTAGCGACTAACGACTGCGGCACTTTACGAAATAATGGAAGGATATCAGGGCGTTTTTACAAATTTTCATCATCATTCTAGCCTTCATTTGCAGCCAATAGGGATAGCTTTTTTTGCTAGAATAATACAAATGAGGTTTAGTTTGCCTGAGTCAGCCTCATATGAGTAAGTGTGCAACCAAATGTTTTTATGGCTAGTAGTCCTTGAGGGGAAATGTAAAACAAAATGAACTGTCTTCAAGGAAAGAGGTAGTAGAAGATGATGACGATAATGGAGAGAGAG
Source organism: Deuterosminthurus bicinctus (assembly GCA_034698825.1). Classification (NCBI taxonomy): domain Eukaryota; kingdom Metazoa; phylum Arthropoda; class Collembola; order Symphypleona; family Bourletiellidae; genus Deuterosminthurus; species Deuterosminthurus bicinctus. The sequence continues at coordinate 134,837 of JAQIWI010000002.1, forward strand.
TATGCGAGACATCGGGAAATTAAGGAAAAAATCTAATACTAATAATGTATACAAGAGACGGAGACTTAATCTAGATGAAGGCGTTTGTTACCCTTTCACTTTTATCCCATCCTTCTTTACGGCAAAGCAGTCCTACTTTCCTGTTTACTTCTCTTCTGCGGTCTAGTTTCTCTTCCTCTCTCGTCTCTAATCCCCTAACATGCATGCTTTAAACTCTCTGTTCAGCATACATAATACAAAAACACATATATACATATGTATGCATACATTTCAACCACTTGGCCGGCAAAAGATTCTTCTTATTATGACTTTAATGCTGGCGCTGAGAGTTTCGCACTTGGAGATGAAGGAGCCAGATAAACAAAAGATGAAAGCACCATCGTCTTCGGCTTTTTCTCACCGTAGGAGGAGACACAGAGGAGGAAAGAGGCAAGAGAGGAATACGATCCCATCAGTGGCAGAGATGCAAACAACATTACGGTATTTGCACAACTTTTTTCCTCCGCATGTAATCTTTCTACGTCATAAGTAAATCCCTCACACCGAAAACTTGAACTTTGAAAAGTTTAATTTTTTTTCTGTCTCGTCTTTCATCATACTAGTTCGTTCCTTTCTCGCTGTTTCCCTTTGGTCTCTACCCATTCGTGCGTGCTTCTTGCATGTTACATCATGGGAGCATGAAAAGAAATTGAACTGACTGCTTTGCAGTTCCTCGTTCGCTTGGATTTGAGTCAGAAAGGACGAAAGGGAAGGAAATCAGTTTTTACCAATGTGACTAGATCGTTTCCGTTGTCGACATACGCATCCACATGTGTGTACATACACGATGAGGAGGATTCTCCAATTGCAAACATGACTGTCACCACAACGAAAGGGTTTCCAAGTCTTTTCTTCTCCTCTGTGTACACATGTAGTATGCATGTGGATAAAACCCTGTCAGAGGTGATGTTGAAAAAAATTCAACGTCATTGTCAGCATTGGTACTGGATTGCGCGCGTATCTTTCTGTCAGTGTACTCTAATGTTGATCATAGAATAGTAACAGTTTTAGAGCCTATGTATTGCTATACGAGGAGGAAGAATCCAAAACATTTCCAGTACGAATTTATACTGAAGACTCCCAAACGATTGCTCAGCGGTTTGTCAAATGGACAGTTGACCGTCATCCACTTAGCCGAAAACTTTTTACTAAAGAAACCGACAGTTAACCGATTACCATTGACCGATGAAAATTTGCCGACTACAGCGAATCGACATCAATAGATACCACAAAGGCGACATTTAATTTCAATTTAATAATGCACTCCAGTAGACTGTACAATTGGATTTTTAGGAAGTGCGCGCAGTATAGGCCCCTCTCAAACGGCCATGGAATAGACTTACGTTTAGGCTGTACACGGTTTGCCACCTTAAGGTGTGCACTTTATTTCGTGAATAACTTTTCTGACATTGTAGAGCTATAACAATTTTGTATACCAATTCTGAAACTAGAATCTTCGGCTATTTTGGTGGTGTAACCCATAATAATATCGTTAACACCTGGCAGAGATATTTGAGCTCAAAGAAAAAAGTTCGATTTTAACATGGGGTTTATGGGATTTGGCTTTTTCAGTTTTAAAATTTTGGACGCCTAAATCTCCCAAAATACTGATCGCAGAGACTTGTAAGAGCTTGCCCGCCGAAAGCTAAGAGTTTGGAGAATGTGTCTGTGAATTTAAAAATGACCTCAAGTGGAACCCCAAAATTTTGAAAAATCGGCAGTTTTTGAAATTTTCGGCTTCGTTTTATATTTAGATTTTTGTTTAAAGTGAGTCTTCGGGTGAATTTTAGACATTGGCATAAATATTTCGAAATCATTTTCAGCACTTGGAAGGGAAAAAGTTGTTTCATCTTTCGAAATAATTCCTCAGGAAAACGGATAAATTTGTTTCTAACTATAAGCAGAGTCATGTATAAAAACATTAATATGCGGTGGACACGATGTTCAATTAAATCTTTTTTTTGCTGAAAATAAGCATGGATAATTCGATCAAATGTCGGCAGCAAATTCGTTTCGGTCAGTTCTCGTTCGTCGGCTGCGCTCGGTCAATTGTGAATTGCTTCGGTAAACATTCCTCTGCTACCTATGTGACGGTCCACTGTCCATTCAGCACACTGACGCTTGAACATCCCAAGCACATGGACCATGTGACATGGTTCTTCTGTATGGCTGCTACATCTGTTTATGCCGAACGAGCAAATGAAAATTAAAATCATGATCTTGAGAAGAGTACGAAGTCGAATGATAGACGAATTACGAAGTAAATGATTTATTCAAAATTATTTTACGTATACTCCCAATAGAAATTATGTGACCATTGCGAATTGGTTTATGGGAGCAAGTTGTTATTCCATACCAATTCAGAATATGCAGTGTTTTCTGCTTCATGCTGGGTATAACACTGTCAGTGTGCTTGTTGCCTTCCAGCCTCATTGCCTACGCATACTTTTTCCATGAGTGCATGTGTGGCGTGTAGGATGTAACGTGTACATTACGTTTACTCGAAAGTTAGTATGCACAAAGTAGGACAGCCATAGGGATCATCTGTTGTACGTTCAATAATTGACCGAATTCCCTTGGCTAGAAGACTACCAATATTGTGGCAACTTTTATCATACTTGCTTTTTATTTTACAAATCGATACACAAGGGAAAAAGTGGAAAATTGCGAATCGGCTGGTACTGCTCATGGGCTCTAAAATCTCAGAACGCTCGTAGATCAAATACTGTAATTTTAGAATAGAACCGCGCCAAGTTACAAATCCGTCCATAGAGATGATAGCAATGGTGAAAATGTAACAACTGTGCCTAAGTTGTTCACGCTTTAATCCAAGATCTCTCTCTCTCTCTCTCTACTTGCATTTTTTAATAGTCATGGTGCTTATGTAGCTAGAAGACAAATAGTCTTTGAGTTTACACCAGCATCACCATGGTCGTCATCATAACTGCCTTACGTCTTGGCGGTTCTGATTAAAACAGAAAGTGAGAGGGAAATTGCTTCCAACGAATGGTCTCAACTTCAAAGTGTCTGTGTCCTTTGTAAATAAGAGGCTAGAAGAACTATTATTGAGCTTTCTCAGTAGATTTTACGACTTGAACGAGTTCGTGTAACAAGAGTCTCTCTCGTTGTCTCTGTCATCCAAGTATGTAAAGAGAAAATATTTTGTGCATGCGCCTAGCCTGCGGCTGAAATTCTCTCGCGTGACCATTGTTTACTTTGCTTAACTTGCGTTTGTCACATATAAAGGCATTTACGACACATTCTTCCCCCTCTTATAGGGAACGGGAACTTTGCATGGAAGTGGGAGGGAAAAATGAGCGGGAAAGACGGGAAGGAGAAAAAGGAAGCTCATGGTTACATAGCAGGGATCATTTGAAGTGGTTTAATAAACGGGAGTGGTTGGTTGGCTGCCGCTGTTGTTGTCTGTGTTATGTATAAGGATACGTAGAGCGTGAGTGAAAGAGGCATACAATGGAACTCGGCAGGATATCACACGAAGACGGAACGACTGGACGAAGATGAGACTCTGTTTGGCTCAGACCATGAACATGACGAAGCTGAAGTTTAAGGCAATCGATGCTCAACTTCCATTGGCCTCACGAGTAATTCGGCTGGAAACATTCTTCTCTCTGTTCTTCAGAAGAAGGAACCGAATAGGAGTAAAATCTGCGAGTTCATTCTCTTTCAATCAGAACAAGAGTGTGACATGCATAGCTGAGTTGATTTCAAGGAAATACACTTATCCTCTACGTTGAAAACAGTGGGATCTAGTTGAATACATACGGAATATATAATTAATACGTAATATAAGTCCAGTGTATTTACACAGCGTGAGGAGGAGGAATAGCAAGAATTACGCAGCGGGGCTTAGCTGTGGGCGTTCAAATAAATGTGCTTGTAAATTAGCGTCAGTAGCCACCAGAAGGGCGAGAAAGGGCACGAATGCAGCAACAGAGAGATCTTTTCTACCTGTTAAGCTTGCTCTTTACAGCCCGACAGCCAGCTCATCCAACTTCACCACCTCATTGTCCATAACTGACAGGATGGCGCAAAAGAGACCGGTAGATACACGACTGCCGAGAAAGCCACTGCGTGTACAACCTTTTGTGTAATAAAAGGCAATTAATGTCATACTGGTCAGTGTTATTCTTGTGCTCCCTCAACTGGCCCATACAGCTGTGTGGATGCTGCTACGTATGCATAAAATCGGATTATGAACTGAAAAGTTATAGGACAACAAGAGCCAGGGACATTTCCAGGCTGTAGCACGTCAAGGAGCAAAGTGAAATGGATGTGGAGGGTTTCCCATCGTCGTTTCCTTGAAATATTTACGATAATTGGTTGCAAACGCACGATTCCTTTCTTCTTTCCTTTCGCTTTGTACACTGAGATGTACCTATTTCCCTCTTATTTCGCTAGGCATCTTCATCTTACAGGAGGTAACGCCAGCTCACTCTTTGCATCTAACCCCTTCTCATACATGGCCCATGAGCCTTTTGGAAGTTTTAATTCAATCCATTATGTCTCGACACTTCCAATCATACTTCTCTAATTTATTTCCAATATCATGCCCCCTCACCTATCGCTCATGATATTTGAATAAAAAGCCGCATTGAGAAGGAAGAAGTAGAGCTTTCAACATAGCCATTTCTTCTGAGTTATCACTCTAACTATCTTCGCTCGAGCTGCCACTTGCATTTATTTTTATCACACACAGGCACACAAAGAACATCCTTAAGCCACTTTCAGATTCTCTCTCTCCTCTCTCTCCCCATTATCTCCTACACTTATGGCTCCCACTCTATTCAAAAAGAGTTGAATTCAATTTCCTTCCTTCTGTGCATTACAAGGACAGCATAATAGCGGAATTCTGATTGTATCACGCATTATTTTATCATATAACTGTGGTTGAAGGATCATGGACGCATTCAGAATAAATGGAGACAAATCCATATTCAAACATGGTCGTTTTAGTAGCCAGTTACGGGCCTCAAGTTGCTGTACTGATCATCTTTGGATTTTGGTGAGATAGAGCTGCATGGTGAATTAAAGAGAGTCGAGCTGTATCCTTTTAAATTGCGTGCTGACTACGGCGGTTTAGAATAAACATGATTCATACTGGTGAAGATGAAGCTAGTACTTACATGCTTGAGCCAGAAAGTTTTGAACGAGATGTGAAACTCATAATCCGATTTGACGAATGAAGGGAAGTTGACGTCACGATTAATTGGAATTTCGATTACATATTATTGTATTTCTGTAACAAGGTTTTCGTAAATATTTAAACGGACAACACATATTGGTCTGCTACTGCGAGCAAAATAGGTTTTCCGCTATGTGTGCTTCTGTGGTGCTAGTTGAATTGCCTTAATGGCAAACCAATGGATGAGAAAGTCCTGTGTGACGGGAAACAGGGGATCTAAGGGAGGAGAGGGCGCGAGGGAAAACAATTGTACTGGGCCATAAAGCATTGTGAGATGTATTGCTGGGCTTAGCGAGTGTCAGATCCATTTAGTTGGTTATGAATTTCCCTTGCTCACACCTCATGGGCCAATACTCGCTTGAGCGAAAGAAACCAACGGAGATCAACGAAGTAGAGATTCCCTGCGTACACCCGTATGAACCAAAATAGCGCTACACTAGCATTACGCGGTATCTTTATTACCTGCCAGTATTTACAAACCATGGTCTTCTTCAGTGGCATACTGATGTCTACGGTAAACTTGAAAGGATGCTTTAAAAGTTGGCAACAAGTAAAGAAAGTGTTGAGGTAGATAGTAAGATAATGTGTTCTTGCTGTAGAAAATTAACTGGTAAATTGGTAGAAGCTTTAGAGAAGATGGAGAAGCTGTAGTGACTTAAGGAAAATTACGAGCTAACTTAATTATAAACTTGAGGCTTTATAACGCTAATGAAATTTTATGTGAAAGTCATTAATTTACCATCTGAACTCCACTCAAATTTCACCACAGCGAATTTGAGAAACCAAAGAATACACTTTGTGGGCGTGTCTCTGTATGGGTGTGTAGTGTATGCAGTAAGCTATGATGGCAGTACAGTACTAATTACAATGGCGCTTTACTTTTAGATCGCCCCTCCTTCCCCAATGCTCATAACTTCTTTCATTTCTCCACTTCTCTTATTCCGACTGCTGGGTAGATGTATGCAGAAAATACCAAGGATGAACTAACTTTATGTTGGCCTATCTAAAGTCGCTCCGTCTGTGACACCAAATATCATATAGTGCCGTGGCTAGAGCTCGAAAGATCTCCAAGATTACTTACATTAATTTAACTTACGATGTAGTTTATTCACACATACCCACGAACTCCTCGTTCCACGCCATTTACTATGGAGCGTCCCTAGTTATTCGGTGGGACAAACATTGCTTGAGATGGGAAGCAGTTTACGTTTGGGAGAATGTGCGTGACACAGGGTACACGGCTAGATCAACGTCTGATAGTGTTATCTAAGGTAATTAATGCACACAAATATTCATTCCAGTCTTGACATGTGACCAAAGGGAAAGAACGAGGTGTGCCACATCGACAATTACTTCCTTCGTACTATGTACACTCTTCACATGCTCACTGGTCTTTCCGGCGGTGGTGAAGATGAGAGCAAATCATCTTATCTCAGAATCTCAGTACTGAAGAGTTATAATGTCATATGACACTGTTAAACCATGATTAAACGCAAAATGGGCTGTTATTTAGTCGTTTTGACCTTTGTTGGGGCAGTAAAAGTCGACAATGTCAATAATGGCGGCAGTCGAACGACCAGCTAATGACTATTAGCTATTGAACAGTTTATTAACGTGAGGCGACAGTTTATGTCCCACTAGAGCATATTGTAGTAAGTACGTCTTGACGATTCCGTTGGTGAAGACTGAATGATTTAGAATAGTGAGTTTGGCTATTCTAGGCTAATAATAAGATTCAACAATTAATTTATTGTTTCCTAGTTAAACAACGGTAACATAGAAATAATGGGCTTCACCATACAACATAATTCAGCATACAAAGTTGGCTACAATGTTACATGTTGAACACGCAGTCGTGTCAGTGGCAAAAATGGGATTTTTTCATTAATAATCATGTGATTCATCAAATCCTGACTGATTTTTTCCTGACAATCCCTTCATGATTTTTTTTTCTGTGGATAATGTTGATATGATTCAGGTTACACACTGAAACATTAATATGACGGCACAAAAGTATAGAAATATGCATTGACGGAAAACTGACTTGAATTGCTTGACAAAATACTGCACTAAATGATCCGGAACCAGTCAAAGACACATCTCCATATCCTTTGCAAAACATTGAAATCGGAAAATTCTAAAGACCAAGGTTGCTGTTATACTGAACACCTCAAAAACGCGAAAGACCGGCCTGCGTGATTTAAGAGGCCTGGTAGCTAAAGCTACCGCGGCTGAAAACTGACTTTCATCATTATGATAGCAGTCACCAGTACTAACGCACAAGTCTGCATTGCAAGTTTTTTCCATGTTACAACCATGTTCAACCTATTTCACGTAATCCTAGTCATGTAATATTCTTGAAAAATTTCATCCTGCTGCATGGAAAGGGTTGTATTGAGCATTTCAATATTCCTAAAGAGATGAGGCTGTTATTAGTACAATACGTTGTTGAGCACGCGAATTCGAATTTCTTTTTTAGTTGCCTTAAATCTGCAGCCGTCATTATTTCTGGCTAGAATCATTGATAAAGAAAAAACGAGCAAATATGGATATCCACTTTCATGGATGAGCGGTTGTGGATGCTTAAAGGCTTCATGCAGGCAGCTTACTAGGAAGAGGAGGATAGATGAACGAACAGCGTAAAGATCGAAAAAATAGAAGTCACAATTTTGTCCAAACTCGCCTGCTGAGCAACAAAACCACAAATAGTCCATACGAAGCACGCGTTTAATCTGTAGCATGCACTAATTCAGACTTCGATAATTCTTTTATAACTTGACTGTACTCATAGCAATGCTCATGAATGCTCAGGTTCATCCGTACGCGCGGCTCCATTATAACCTAGTTTTGTAAATGTTGCTTATCTTCGAAAAAAAGCCTTAGTATCATTCTAGCCAAGCTCAATCTGGCTCGTATAAAAGTTCCTATGCTAATTTTTCTCCTTATCTTTTTTCAAGTTTTGCCTACCCATTCAGCAAGATGTAGCTATTGTACTAGATGTAGCTATGAAACTCCCAGGTCGACCATTAGTTAACGCATGTGGTAGAACACACAGTCGAGAATAAGATGAAGAAGGCAGAGGCTCGGTGGGCTGGAGAAATTGTGAGACAAAATGGCTGTTGCAAGATGAACAAGGAGCCTCTAAAATTTACTACTCCTTATCTCGGGATTTGAATTCATTTCCGCGATTATACTCAAACGCTTCCCGAGGGATTCTCCTGCAACTAGGACTGCTGACCAGAACCACGCTGCTCAAGAACGATGCAGCTCGGCAGAGCAGTTTAGTGAGCGCAATTAAAATGTGTCTCTAACAGCTCACACCGGCATACCACCATTACTCCATGTAAATTCCCTCTTCCACTCGTTACCTAGAAGCCACATCAAGATAATAAAGATAATAGCAGTAGCAATTCTCGACGAATATATGATGGGATGGATGTGAACTTAGTACTTCGGACTGCATTATCACCAAGACAAACATTTCTGAAAATTCGTATCGTGAGAACCATTGATTCCGTAAGGGTTCTTCCTGTTACAATGTGCATTTTGTATGTGTTGTAATTGAATTGAAATATATAATTATACACACTGACATGCATACATTATCTAGGTAAATTCTTAAGAATTGACGAGCTATTACTGCTATTGCTATAGTAAAGACAATAAATGTCGTGACGATATTAGAATTTTGCTCTCATAACAGTGTGGCGGGGTTGGAGCTCCAGGAGGAGGGGAGAAGGAAGGTCTAACACAAGCTGTTAACATCACATGAACTCATTCGTTGTTGGAAAGAATCTGTTCAGAAACAGCAGCTTTCAAACTCCTCATCCAAGCTCATACAAGCTTTAATTTTTCTACATACAGCATGTACTATGCACAGAAACAGAAAAAATACAAATATATATCTGGCCATGTCCCCCTCTTTTTGATGCCGTCATGAGGTTCCAATGGAACACTAAGCCCAATCAGTGGTGCGATTTGTCACGGCTTTTGCTACTCACAGCTTTGTTGCTCACTCTAAACAGTGACTTGACGCCGTCATAATCCCGTTAATTGTAACGTTTGTGAACTTCAAAGCAACACAAAGCCTTTGAAAGTACAGACTTGCAAATAAGACAGATACACATACGCATGGAGGAATGCATGTTCTGTACACTACAGTGCGTCGTTTTTTGGGCATTATAGGAATCGATCCTAACTGGAATTGTAATGGCCACGAAACATGTCCCAAATATCCAACCAGTGCCTACAATTTTCAGACAAACCTAGCTCTCCATACACGACCCTTTCTCCTCCTCTCTTTCTCTCTCACTTACTTTCTCCACTTTCGCTCTAGCCAAGCTTTCACCTAGATATCAAGTCAAGTAGAAAAGTGAAGCTGATGCATTACATGCTACTCTTGCAAAAACTCTGAGACTGTCCCTCACTCTTTATTTCTCTCTACTACCCACTCCGCTCACATACTTGGCATACTTTATCCAAGATCCTTTAGAAATATCGAAGTTACTACGTAAAAGAATACAGCTAGCATATGTTGATATACAAACAGGAAGCAAACTTGATATCAACATAGGCACAGATGTCAAATATTGAAAAAAAATTTAGAAGCTTTGACCATTTCCACACGGAGAATTATAAATGGTCACCAGGTTGGGCATTGTGAGAAAGTAAGAAGGCAGATACACTGCTTAATTTATACACTTTGAATTTTTACTGATGTGATCCCCAAAATCTTCCACAATTTCTATCCGTTCTTGAAGAGTAGTAACCTGCAAAAGACTGAGGTAATTGTAACTCATCCACGTGCTGTTAAAAGCTCCCTATAACTCGAGAAGGCTCAGTTTTTCTTCGAAGTCTCGTGGAGATCTTATTAAAAGAATGCCAAATAGGTCGCTGTGAATGGTGCCTGTATCGGTTATTAATCTAAGCCTTCAAGGTTTAATTGTGGTGCATGTGGAGCAGTTGGATTCCCGAGCTACTCAGTTGACTGGAAAGGTATTCTATCCGAGCCTCCGCACTCAGGAGCTGTTGAGAAGAATGTATACTGTGAAATTTATCGAGAAATACCCGCGATGTGATTAGGCAACTTCTAAAGCTAGATTCACATATGAGCAACAAATTGCTGAGTTTTCTTTCAAGCAGTAAAAATTGCGTGAAATACTTTCAGCATTCGGATTCACAATGCAGAACTACCACACCGCGAAATACATTGTTCGAGCCATAGAAATGTGTATGCAACGCCATAGAAAGTCGGCGCTGCGCGCGGGATATCGGTGCGGGCCAATCATAGCCGCTGGTATTTTATTTCACGTGCAAGAAATCATGCTCGCAATTTTTCCACGACTATTGCTCTCAATAGACTTTCAATTTTTTGTAATTTATTGATCAAGAATTGTTTTGGCTTGATTTGATCCATGGCGCAGGATACAAATGTAAAATTTGCATATTTCATGATGATTCACATATGTGAAATACATTTAAGCTGCAATATTTCACCTATACAACTTGAAATCTTTCATGTAAGTGAATCAGCCATTAAGAGTTGAACCCATCAGTGAATAGGACACTCCTAGATGAGTGATTCCACCTCTAAACATAATGCGTATAGTGGCCAGTTAACCCAGAAAACCCGGGTGACATTTTTTTGAAATCGAAAATGAGAATTTCCTTACGGGGATTAATATACAATTTTTTGGCTACCACAAGGGGCCCTTTGCAGCTTTTCATATATTCGTGGCCAAATTCAAACGGGCAACTAGCACAAAAGTACTCATTAGTGACCCTAAATGCAGCATCAAATACTTTGATGAAAATAGTTTATCCATTGTACGTAATCACGATAAACATTATATTATGTTTATAAGTAGTGCAACAGTGCGACATGCAACTATTTACAGTAGCTGTCAGGCGCTCAATTGTCTACCAGGTACACATTATTTTCGAAATTATTTTATGTAGCATCTTTGGCTCACTAAAAAGATTTTCACTTGGTTTTTCTGGAGTAACCCGGCCACTATGCGCACCAAGTGTAAAGGCGGAATTACTCATCTAGGAGTGCCTTACTCACTGATAGAGTCAACCTTAGAAAGCACCTAATCACGTTGCATACTAGACATGCACCGTATTACAGATTGGGCCATAGGAAGCCTTACTTTCGAAGTTTTGAAGTTCAAAACATTGACAAAACATTCCGTCATGCTGTTTTAGAAATTTTTGGTTGCATCTTGATTTCGCCTTTTGATTGCTAAGAATGAATGATTTATTGATATGGGCATAGCCCCTTCAATAAGAATATTTCAATGTGCAAGGATACACTGTTTAGTTCTAAGAGGTATTTGTACAATTTTTGGCAGTTTTCACTATTGGAATTACAAACTACTTGTAGAAAGTTTACATCGTATTTGTTTCTGAGATGTAGTGTATTGTGACAAATAACGCCTACAAAATGCAGGTTAAAATGGAATTTTTTTCTGCTAGTTTGAATTTCAAAGCCATTTGGTGCCATATTTTGACTTGCGCTACATATCAAATAATTTCCCCGAGATTCTACATTCAGAATTGATGCACGAAATCTCTGAGCTTCCTCTGGCCCACACTGTACATCATGGCCGTTGCTTTAAAACAACATGCCTCCTCCCTGCAAGTGTACTATAAAGGATTTGGACAGTAGCATGTATTCCGGCTGGTTCCGTTTTGTAAGATGAATGATTAAAAAAAAGTACTGTTCCAGGCTGTGATTAATATACATGGCACACTAGCGTGTACTCCTACCTATCGACTGCATTAGAATCAGTGTAGGATTTATGTACACATTTTATGAGTGGGGCATTAAACGTAAAACCATTACGGATGTCTACAGTTCCTGACGCTTATGATGAAGACTAAAAAAAAATTCTGCATAATGTAAGGCTAATTTATGCAGTTGTTTCGTTTCCCTTCAGCACAGAGACACTACAGAGTTGGCTACTTTCTATCCATCCGCCCCAATTTTCTGTTCTTGAGTGCACCTGCATATTTAATTCTACCGTGAAGCTGAGGATGTTTCCTTGCTTGCTGAGTGTAGGTAATATTTTTACTGCATTCCCTTAATCTGAATTGGATGGTGAAATGGAAAATTGAGTAGTACAAGACGAAATATGGAAGGAAGGCAAGAGGTTCTGAAAGACTTGTTCATGGTTTCCATGCTGATCTGGTATTCTGTTAGAAAGTTCTCACAAGTGTATTTATTTGTAAGTGGAGTACGTACATACCGCATTCTTTGAGACACAGCGAAGGAGAGAGCAAGTCAACATCGATTGTTTTCCCTTTTGACGTCTGACACCGTTTGATGGGCCTTCAGTCACAAAACTGCTGTACTTCTCTTTCAGGCTTCAAGCACATACAAACATGGCAGGGACGCGCTGCTACCACGTGATGTAGTGTCTGTCAGTGCCTTGCCAACGCCATCCTTTATGCGATTTACAGGCTGACAAATAGGATGACTAGATTGCTCCAAGCTAATTTCCGAGTCGATTCTTCCTACAGCAGATAGATAGAGGAAATATTTGCAGCGTACAAAATTGCCCACTTCACGTCATGACTCCATCCAGCACCCTGTCTTGTTTCCTGAGCACATTTGCTTATGTCTGCGATATTCCCGCTAAAAGGACGATTTGTGTGTACATGTGTCTCGACTGTCGGTACGTTTGGAGCGAAGGCATAATGGAGAGAGAGAGCGTGAAGGAACAAGTCCGGATGATAAGATTTTCCTTGAGCGCCTCCAGTCGAACATATACAGATGATATTACAGAGATTTACTCTGCCTACGGCAAAAAAACAAAGACTGCGTTCTCCCTTATTGAATCTCCTTCACCGATCATGGGCGAGAGAAATGTATGCATAGACACCCAGGCACACCTCATGGTTGCCCAATTTGCTACTTTATCGGCAGCGACAGAAAAAAGAACAGCAGAATAATCTCTTCCGCACCCAATTTTCTCAAATAAAAACTTGAGGATACAGCGGTTGATGGTATTTTCTTATGGGCTTTCGTTTCGCAAAATAATTTTTCCTTGAAAATCCCTCATTGTACCGTAAGAAACGCATTTCTTCTATGAACACATGCAGTATATACATACTAGTTGGTGGGTATGTATGACACCAGACTGTGACGTAACAAGAATTAAATAATGGCCTGGAATACACGACCTTTTATGGCTACCATTCCCACTCGAAAGCTCGCGATAGTAAAAACGAACAAATGGAGGACGAGTTACACTTAATAATTGAGAGAATGTATAAAGAAAGACCTCTTCTTTGGATTTAGTGGCTGCTGTACACTTGTTCGTTTTACCTCTCTCAACTGTTGGCCTTTCCACACGTGTTCTGGTTGCTGGAAATTTAGAAGCAATTATATTTGTTGACTTAAATGTATTCAACATGGTCATTAGTGTCCCCCAAGGTAGAATGTACCTTGTGATGCGTACGCGATTTGTTAAGAGAAAGAATATCATGAAAGAAGTCACGAGTTTTTGTTTCAACTTGCTGTATTATTATATCTGTTCTCGAATTCGGACCAACCGTCCTTGTTTGTCAAAGTCGACGCGCTTTTCTATCAGGTGGCTATATCACAGATCGAGCCTGTTCCCAACGCTATTTCCGTCAGATTTACTAACGAGAAAACTTTCATCGCATTGCTGGACTTCGTTGTTGCATTATCTGCAGCCAGTGCTGTTGAACCTTAACCATGCGTCATGGCTTACGATACGATATTTGCTCAGTTCAGCCAGGACGTAGCGAAGGATGGGAATATGAGGTTGGTCGTAACAATAGTCCATCATGGGGCTGCAAGTTCAGGATCTTTATTATGTACACAAATTTCTGTTCTAACTACCAAACCGTGTTATTTTAGGCACTACAAAGCTATGAGGTTTTCCGTTCTCCCACATGGCACTCAAATGTCACCGTGTTAACAAACATGACGCAGGCATGCACAGCCTTATTACATGTAAATCTTTTCTCACATTAGCTAACTTATGGGCTGCATCGTTGTAGCAATGTTCCGAACTGTTTACAGCATTGCAGGCCAAGAAATTACCGGTTTCAAAATCCGTCCGATGGGAATAATTTCCGAATACTTTCTATTTCTTCGTCTCCAAACCTCTCGGTGCTCTCATTATACCTCAAGACTGGAACAAAACGCCTTTAAATCTTACTACTTTAGTTGACATACACTACCGACATTTGAGTAGCTGCTTGTATATCTCCACAAAATGTGCCTATGGTCCTCCTCGCTTGAGTACCGAGTCAAAAGATTCCTTGCAGTAAATTATATGCATTTATTCCAGTGGCAAGATGCTTTATGGGTTGGCTCCACCACAGCGACCAAAGACACTACCGCATGATTAATGTGTACAGTGATTTCTTGTGAGAGACAGGAAAATAGTGGTATGTTGAGACGGTTTCAAATTCTCCAGCCTCCCTATCTTGTAATCCACCAACATGTTGCTGCTAATTTGCATAGTTCTGACCAAGGTAATGTCTTAAAAATATTGACATCGTTTTATAATTTTCTCGTCGGAGACATGGTTAATACATGACTGCCAGTATTCACAAAGATTAATGCAGGAGGGAGTAAAAGAAGATAGTTTGGCGTGAGAAGACGTTTTGACTTTCAAGTTCAAAACAATAGGCAGTATGCGCGATATGACGTAGAAATATATGTCATCTTAAACATAATTTTAACATGGGTTGCTATAGGACGCGTTTACGCGCGTTACATTTGTGTTACGTTGATTTTCGCACACTGACTGACTTCATCATACATGCTTAATACCAAAATGTCGGAGATGGACCTACTGTGCACCGGAAGTTAACTGCGACTTGAATGAAAGCAGGAGCATGACCATCGCGTGTTGTAGAAATTAATATTTGCTGTTGGTATCCAAACTGGTCCGTCTAATTTGCGGTTGTGCAATCCCACGGAATTAATTTCAAACGGCATGTGATATGTAATGCACAGATGAGGAACATTCAAAATTTACAGTGGAATATTCCATACTAAGATGGTGAAAATTTTCCTTGGATATTCCCCTGTGATATTTAAGATGTACATTGGTAGCCATATACTTTACACTTGTGAGGGAACGTAGGGTAGGGACACACTGCGTCACTACGACTATGTCATCTTATCTAGAAATGAATAATTGTTCAAATGTTAATTTTATATAGCTCCAGCGGCAGGAGGACTCATAAATAAGACGGCCTCTTTCTTTGTACTCCCACTAGAATTCAATTCCAGTCCAATTAATAACTTTCTCCTTTCTGCGAAACGTTCAAATGACACAGTAAGCACTTCCTACCACAGCACTCAGCCCGGCCCACTAGTCTGTCTCTCTACTACACACAAGGCCTAAAATGTATACTTATACAGTTCCCTTGCTTTACTAATACTCCTATGCGTTTAGATAAGCCCAACAAGCCTTCCTTCAGTCTATCCCTTTGCTGAATACATACATCTTTTTGCCCACCCGTCTGTTTATTTCTCAACAATTTTTCTTATGAGCTGTCCGACCGAGCAAATAAAGTAGTTTCTCTGGCTGCATTACAATTTACCATCCCATCCCGACTACTACCCTCCCTTCCTATGTAACACCATCTTTTTCTCTTCCTCTCTCTTGTATCCTTGTTCACAGATTTCATGGTAACTGGCATACAACTATGGAAGACTGTAGTAGCTGAGATTTTGAAAAATCTCTTTTCCGAGAAGCCCTCTTGTTTCATTTTCACTCAGCTTGCATTTACTAGATTTCGATAGCAAAAATGAAAAGAGGCAGGAGCAGAACGAAAGGGATCTTTATCATGGAGCTATGCCTCTGAATTTCAACCATGCAATTACAAATGCAGGCATTGATCGAGATTGTGAGTAAATACAAAGAGGACGAATTTAATGAGTGCAAGGGTATCATGTTATTCCCTCCACTTGATAAATAACTGTCGTCTCATACTACATTTGGTTCACATTTTCCCAAGGAATTGCAAGTCTTTCAGTCGTAACCAATGCGCTCCTTTTACTTTATCCTCAGATGTTTGATATTGAGACTATACTTATATTTTGTGCTACACTTCAGTGCATCTTCAGCGTCGTGTGTGCATGTGGATATTATAGAATTAGATTGCAAGCAATTCATTTTTTATTTGAGTTCTAATTACTGGAAGTTCTGTAGTCACGCAGTAAATCGAATTTCGGACTCACAAACACACAGGTACGTTGCATGAAGCAGTATTCGTTGCGGGAAAAATACGATTGATTATCTGCAAAAACAGAACAAGATGGGAAGGAAGATTGTGTTTAGTTATAACGAGCTAATAATCATGTCTGAGTGGAAAACAAGGAATAGCGTCTCCGTATGTGCACAGAGTTTTCAATTGATTCCACCATACGGCATCTCACTCATATTTTCTTCCTTCTCAAGTTTCGTCCGTGTTTTTTCTTACCACACACCACTACTCAAGCCAAACAGGGATATAGCTCAGAATGGAATGTATATACGGGTAATGTAAACCAAGAGGACACCAAAGTCCTCATGGGAGCACGACGGAGTAGCGGAAACCAAAGCCAAATAATACGGTTGAACGAAGAGACAGCAGCTAGGCTGTCTTCAACCAACAAGTCATTACAAGTGGAATAGGAAAGGAAAAAGTAAAGTCATGCTGTAAAATCTCCCATACAGCAAGAACAGATCCCGTTTTCACTCCCTGAGAAACCTTCACCGAATCAAGTTAGCGTAGGATTCTCAGCCAAAAGAAGACCAATAAAAGGAAGAAAGCCTTGAGGATGGAGCAATAGACAAAAAAAGGAGGTAAGAGGCAAAAAGTTTTCAGGTTTTTATGACCCAAGGAAGGCATAGCTTTCTATTTACAGTTCTCTATTTCTTTCTCTCTACGTCTCTCCGTCTGTACTTTCCTCTATCGAGCCGACTCTGTGTGCTCATGTATAAAGAAACGCGGAACTCGAGTGTCTGAGAGTAGATGAGGTGCAAAAAGCAGCACGTATGCATGATTGTAGAGTAGCCTGTTATTATCATTGTTGCAAAGAAGCACATATGTCAAAAATGTTTTTTATCTTTTTCCGAAGAGAATGTACTCTGTACATTCACTACTATTGTGCCAGTCAATGGTTAGTATGTGGAGAAAATGATGCCACTGTTACTGACAAAGAAAGAGGATCTGATAGATCACTCAACGCAAACAGAAGTTTCTTGCAAAGCATGAGCTCAGTATCGTGATCTGCATAGTACTACATGTTTACAGTGATGATAATTGTACTGTGTGGTACGTATATCCATGACATGGATCACAGCCTAATGCGGTATATTCACACTATACTCGTGATAGTTTTGTACTTAAAATAATACCTTGTATCGACTTACACTTCCTCCTCATGTCAAACAATACTGCCAAGGGGAATATTTGTTTGGTAGACATTTTTGGAGTATGTGTGTGTGTGTGTGAGAAACTTTGTATCAGCTGGCATTGGATAACATCCATGGTTTCACGTAGATATCTCAAGTTTGGGAAAATTAGACAGATTAATACAGACGCAGTTGTGGGTTAGTGAGTCGACAGGCAGTCACTAAAGAACGCCCACCAGACAACTATACCGTGAATGTGCTGTAATTTAAGTTGTTCCCAGTATATGTTGCCCGCGACGACATACTCATAGGAAAAGGCTTAAGCACTCTAGCCTTGTCAGAAGTGCTACAGCAGAAGTGATCGGGATCACAAAGCCCCTCTGACCATGAGAACGTATGTTGAAGGGAAAGCTGTTGCTTTTGTTGTTACTCAAGTCTGAATACACATAAAGACAGGTTTTGAGAGATATGAAAAGAGACAGCGTGTGCTGAAAGGCTCACTGTCTTACATATCATTCCAACAGAAGTACCTTGCGAAATGTTTCAAAAAGCTCGGATAGACTTTAGCTGACGGATGAATGGATGTGTAAATATGCGTAGATAGTTGTAACTTGAATATTTTCCTCACTCATGCTGGCTTTAAGGCTAGCTTAGAATGAACGGAACTGGGAAGAAAAGTAAGAAGTGATTCGTACAAAGACGAGAGTTTGGACGATTATGCTAAAGTTTGGATTGAGGAGCAAGCTGGTCATACCATGTCAAAGCCACTGACATACAGTTGTCATTCTGACATTCTTATTCCTCTTGTATGCCATCCCAACTTTTCCAAATGTTCCTTCATCCTTGATTCTTTGGGATTAAATCTAAACAGTGAAAGAGTGAGATAGAACTGTGGTAAGGAAGGAGAGAAGGAAAAAACATTCAATATTTTATCAAGGGTTATCCTGAGACAAACATTAGTTGGCAGAAAACTCGTCCCATTTCCCTCTATCCCTCATCTTGGCTCTAGCCTTCTTTTGTTTGTTTACGCTGAGATTCTCTAGACGACAGGGATTTCCTCTGTGCGACTTCGCACAGCCTGATGCGGGAACACACGCATGCATGATATACTTATGGAATATGTGAGAGTACGTATCTATCTCCTCCGAAGGCATATGCACTCTCGCGGTATGAGTGTGTGAAAGCCACAGTGTGCTGTGAAGGCTGACACACTTGATTGGACGCTCCGCAAAAGGTATAGGACGAGTTTCCGAATCACGTTAATCAATCCACAACGCAATGGACACTAGTGGAGCTTAAAGTGTTGCTGCGTACTCGTGCGAGTCAAGTCAATGGAACCATTAGACTCAATACCCTTCGCATGCACAAGCTACTTCCTACCAGTGTATCCCTGTTTCCGACAATATAGTGATTTATGTGGGCCTTATGGACAATACATCCATAGTCTATCTACATCTTTCTCTTCCTTTTCTCTCTCTCTCGCACACACACACAAACAATGAGAAGTTGTCCGAATTCCAAACTAATGCAGGATATGTAGAACAGCCAGTAAAAAATAAAAAACTTCGATTCAATGAAGACATCCAGAATTTAAAACAGTGGAATGGCTTTACAGTTGATGAAAACAGTGCAAGTGGCAACTTCGGAATTAAGTGGCTGAGAAAAATAAAGGATAGGAAAGTTGTAAAGAGAGAAGAGAGTGCAGAGAAAGTACGGTTTAGTTAAGGTCATTCAGACTGTTGCCACGGGAAGAACATGGAAAAGTACTTCACAGTGCTAGCAAGTAATCAGTCCGAGCCTCTTGCCACTGCATCTCCCATACATGCAGAGAAAGAGAGCGGGAGGAAGAAAGGATAGAGAGTTGTAGGTCTTTTCAGTTGGCACTAATAAAGTTAAGTGACTGACTCGTTGCTTTGGCTTTTCTTATGCTTACGGTTGTTTGAAATATTTTAATGGGGTAATGTTTTCATAATGCTCCATTACTCCCGTGTGTAAACTCTACGTAGGGGAGAGAGAATGTGTGGTTAAATGGAGAGAGGAGAATTTAAGAGAACGGACTTTCCGCTTTCCATGATGTTCTGCCCATACTCTTACAGTAGGCATATTCCAGTGTTGCCCAGGCTATTTAAGCGAAGAAATAATCATAACTTGAGATTAGCGAAACAGACTGATAATCAGAGGAACAATAAAATCCTCAGTAACCCAATTTTCATCTGTATAGGAATCAGTGTATCTAGAAAGTATCATGCTAGCCTGCTGTACCTCAGCATGAAAATGCCTTACTCTCCCATTTAGCATAATATTTTTCCTCTGTTACTTCTCTTTCACAACATCATTAGTCTGTATGATGGAGAGAGGGAGTTCACTACTACAGGGATAAAATAGTAATGAGTAAAAAACGTGTCATCAGTATAATTTGCCTCGTTCTCTCCCTCTTTCTCTATGCAAAAATAGCAAGCTAAAGAGCGTGCCAGGCTAAAGAGAAATTTAATTTTCTACAATCATTACCCACATGCTCTGTATATGTAAAAAACATTGCCGGCAGCATCTGTGTGTAACCCGTCATCATCATCATGAACAGCAGCAGTTCTTATCATCATCGCCATTCCTAACCAATGCCACTGACGGTATGCCACAGCCAAATGATACGGAACCAAAGAAGTTCATTTCACAAAGTATGTCGCACTAATATTCCTTTCACTCCCCTCCATTTCTACTGCCAATGAAGTAGTCTTATGATATTACACAATTTGTGAGCCTCTCAAACTTTCTCCTTGATTACTGACGGCAGAGCGTTTAATGTCCGAGGCTTTCACGGGTCTCGCGCTAGGAGCAATATTTTAATGATTAATTTGTTCCTTAGGTTCTTATATGTCTCCAAATTTTCCGAAACTTTAATGCTCCTTCGTTGAAACTCTCGTGTATACAATACACTGTGCCTATACATACAAAACAAAACAAGAAATCCGTACGCAAACCATATTAAAGACGAACAGCACTGGCTGTGCTCCACCACTCTTTATGTGTTATGCATGCCACTTCTTGCTCAAAGGAGTTTGCTTGTGAGTGGCCAGATAGATAGCAAAGATTTTGGCTCTATGTTGAACTTTCTAACAGGTACGGCTTATCCTGACTGTATGCATATATAGTAAGGAGGAGTGTAATTTTTAAAAGTCATTAAGTTTGACGAGCAATGATGGGATGTAAAGATTAAATATCCCTCCGATGGGGAGCAGGGCAGTCGCGTTAGCCGGCGACTATCGTGCACCGTAATTCCGGTCAAAATTTTTGAAGCCGTGAGACTACATTTCTAACGTGTTGCGAAGTTTTGGTCCCCCAACAATACGGATAAACTAGGCAGCGCGATAATGCATTTCCTTTTTTAACATTGAGAAGATCCCCATCCGTATAAATGGGGATCGAAGTTTGCCGCATTTTTCTATGGGTGTCACAAATATTGTCTCACGGCTTCAAAAAATTTGAAGTGGGATATTATGGTGTGCTCCCGATCGGGGTAATATTAAGGTTAGGTGTAAGTTGGTTGGTCGTCACCGTCCTTGGAAACCCCCCTTCGACAACGCCACTTTCACATGACTTTGACTGATCTCACCGGATGGATTTGAATTTCCTTGAATTTATTAGAATTTTCCTGAATTTTTCTAAATTTATTTGAATTTCCCTGATTTTTTTTAAAATTTATTTGAATTCCCTGGAATTTATATAAATAGCGGAGACCACGTCCTACGGATGCGCTATAATTTAAACAAAATAAACGTCGTTCTTAATAGATTCCGTAGGTTATATTCTAATCAAAACCTAAAAAAAGCTAGTTAATCCATTTCCACCGTGTTGATTCACTCTAATTTCGCCAAGTGGTGCCCTCTAACTTCCCTAAGTGGTGCACTCAAACTTGGTCTTGTTCTGCACTCGAACTTGGTCTCGTTGTGCACTCAAACTTGGCCTTGTTGTACGCTTGAACTTGGTCTCATTATGCGGTCTAAATTGGCCTCGCGGCGTGTTCTAGGTTGGCCTATTGGTGCACTCAAACTTGGTCTCGTTGTACGCTTAAACTTGATCTTGTTCTGCGGACAAAGCTAGCTTTGTGGTGCTTAGTCAGCGTCGTGGTTCGCTTTGATTTGGTCTCGTGAGCGCTCTAATTCGGCCCCGGTTTTCAGCTCTAAAAAAGGCCATGGCGATTTGTTCGAACGTGACCCTATTGGTTTTGCTAGCAGAGCCACCGCTGTTAGCTCTATAACGAACCTGACCCAGATCTATTTACGAATATTCAACTTTTGTCCGAACATAAAATGGAAATGACATAAAAACAGTTGACGGTTGTCAAATGCTGAAAAAATACTTTGTTTTGGGATTCAACGTGGATTTTAAAGGTGTTTTGTGTAAAACATTGAATGAAAAAGTACCCAACCGCAATCTTAAACCTGAAAGCTATCGAAAAAACTATATGACGTTAAGATCGGCTCCAAATTCTAAGAGCGAATGTTGTCAAAGCAAGCATGTCTTGAAAACTCCAAATATCACGCTTCTTTTAGATTCAGTCCCAATTTTAAAACTGTTCCGAGTGAAAATTTAAAAATATAAATCCTGCACTCTGAGAAGCTACTATGTGCCTTTCAAATAAGATCTTGCACAAAGAGATTGATGAGGTAGTCTAAGAGGGAATAGTGTCAAAACTGGTCGGTGAATGTAAAAATTCAAAAAATCTCATTATTTTTGTGTTTAACCCACATTTTACAAATGCTTCGGGTGAAAATTTGAAATTGTGCAGCAACTATCTGGCTTTCGAAAAATGTACTACACATGGTGATCGGTTCAGTGGTCTAGGAGGAGATAGAGCGCAATTGAAAAAAGTGAGTCGCTGATTATAGAGATGATTCCCTGAATTTTCCTGAAATTTTTCCGGACACAGAGTCCGAGTTCGATTCCACTGGGTCCAACATTCAAGACTCTGACCACTACTGGGCCACCTGTTTGGACGAGAGAGCCTGCATTCTCGTATATAAACTCCACAAACGTTTGACGTAGCGATGATGATGACGAGGCGATGCAAGTTAATCATCGCCACGTGATCACGTTTACCTGGCTCATCATTAAACTTCCCACAGGCCATGGGTACCTCCCAGCGAGCATTGCTATAGCTCGGACAGACTATTGGCTGCTTCGAGCGATTTCCCCTCACCAAGCCCACTACAACGAACAACAACTAAAAAATCACCCCTCATCTCTTACAAAATCCACAAAAACTCCCAAAATGTACTAAACGCGCACAGAGATGTCTTGTAAACTAAAGCTGTTACACATTTCGACCTTGAGACAGGGGCAATCCTCCTCATTCCTTGCGCATCGATTGACGTTACCGGGGAAACCACTGCTAAAGACCACTTATAACCGGCCAAGTAAACACACCAAAAAGAGCAACACCGGAAGCAAGTAATCTCAAGAGTCGTCGTTTTTATAAAAAACGCGACTAACAATAACACTTATAGACTTCGGTCAAACACGTACAAAGTGGGAGACGTATAGAGAGGAAAGCAGAGAGAGGATGTGCCAGCTCAGTCATACACATGTGCTCTTTCATGCCGTACTTGCGGTTGTCATTGAATACGGACTGAGAAATTCTATTGTCACAATAAGTGATGGAAGTGTGGCTATCTAGAACTACAGGTCCTTCCCGGTGGTAGCAGTGGTTGGTAGCTACGTAGTAACGTAGTTAGCCATTTGTAAATGTATGTTGACGAGATAAATCCTTGGCAGTGGTAGAAGTGACGGTGGGACTACTGAGATAATGCGTACTAAACTCCGCCTTTGTATTACGAGAGAGGAGTATGAAGGCACAGTCCAAGTCCTACTAGCTGCTACCGGAAGAATCAGCGGAATCTCATACAAATCAAATTAGACTGCTTCTCCATACATACACTCATTCCATTCAATTGAGTTAGAACTGCCTTGGTTCCCAAGCAAAACTTCTCTCACTCCCCCGAACTCTCCTCACTTCACTCATTTCCTCGAGTTATGCAACACGGAAAATTGGTGCATGGAAAAATTAATGCTCACGCTCAAAATTCATACATGTTTTTCATACTTTTTATCGTTGCACCATCATCATCATCAACCTTTAGCATGTTTGAATCATCTGGTTGTCTTCCTCACTGTTCTCTCTTACTATCTATAACATTTTTGCATCATCCTCACCAAAGTTCTCGTATTGATTTTATTCGGGTAAGTCACTTAGAGGTACGAATGACACCAACTACCACCCAATGACATGTGTCCCTGCTGTTATTAGTAATGAAAAAATTGCATAGTTTATCAGAAGTCTCCATAGCGAAAAATAGCATGAGTACTCTTCAGACAGCTAGAGAAACTTGTAATTCCAAACGAATACCATATCAACTTCGGCTCATGTCACTTTTTTGCTCATTTTCCATCTTTACCCTGTCTCTCTATAGAATCCATTAGTCGCGTTGGAAATTCGAAAATTACCAGTCATCGCTGCATACATTGCCACTTAATTTTCCTCTGCATATCTTAGAAAATGATTCCGAAAGAAAACATAAGTATCCGTTTATTATTTTATAACTCTTACATCATTACTTGTATGGGGTGCATTGATTGGGACGGCATACGATTGGAGAGTCCAACAAAAAGTTTTCCTCTGAAGGTCCTACATAAAAATTTAAGTGGCATTTGATGGTGAGGAAAGGTGATGGCGTGGAAGCCTTCTGAAACTGTCTCAGACCGTTTTTATGTAGTCAAGTTCTTCAGAAATCAGTCAAGGTTGACCCAAGGTTAATACAAACTATTTGCTATTAGGGACACATAAGCCATGTACGCGTGCATCGGACATTTATTCTTTTTGTCGGTGACAAGGTGACTGTAGTGCAAAGTACTTTTTCAGTGTGCATGTGTACATTCAATTCTTGAATCCATCTGATTTTTATGTGAGATAAACGACGGAGAGAGGGAGAGCTCAAACCAGGTCGAATTGTCTGGCACTCTAGCATCGCGAAAGGAGTTGTTTTTCCTCAGTCGCAGAGGCAGACGAGGTGGAAATGTCCGCGTATGTAAACAAATGCACTCTGTGCATCTCATTGAGGTGCGTGGAACTGAGGCTTTCGAATTCTTTGGAACGCTGTCATTCTACCACTGCCTCATCTGCATGATCTCCTGAGCTGCTTACAGCTTTATATGACATCAGACTACTCAGCTCTACTGGACCTGATACTTTGTGCTAGGTCTACTAAGCCACTCACAGTACGCTGTTTGCACAGAAGTACATATCTGTACAGCGTCCTATAACTGCTCAGTGGCTACCAGAAATATCAAACACTTCGTCCCTACTGATAAAGATACCTTTAGTCCATACATGCCACCCTTCATTCTCTGTTATACTTTTACGTCCTTTACATTATCCAGTATAACTGACGAGCAATAATGACAGCAAAATGCAGCTTTGTGGTGTAGTTTCATTCTCCAGGTTAACAATTGATAGTATAACTCAATAAAGAGTCCAAAGTTCACCTCCGCTGGATTTTAACAGAACTCCTGTGGTTAATATGATGCAACGTAGACGTAATGCAATAATGAGCAGTATTATTGTAGCTCACAAAATGAGTCGCTTAACGTTGTGAATCTCTCTAGAGAAATTTTTAAATCACAAAAAATAAGAAACAAGTTTACTGATTGAGAGTGAAGGAGGTACTTGAGACAGCTGTAGAAAAGAACGAAGAAGTCAAGGCAAGTAAACGTATAATCATGCCAATATCCTCATCAACTCAATCAGTACAGTAATGACAAAAATATTTAAATTATTGCACAGTTGCATGGATATGCAATATTCAAATACACATACCGTAGCATTAGCTCACTTGCAATGGATGCAGACAGACAAAGTCGGGGTTAAAGTTCTCACAAGAAACTCTGGCTTTGATAAATGCTTTGTGTCATCTCTGTGATACCTACGAAGAAACTGACAAAGAGGCAGTGGGCATCATAATTGCAATCATGATGTGTAATATTGCTCAAGTGGAGTCAATTTTTACCTCAAGCCCATAAATGATCCCCGCTGGAGGCTTTCTAGTAGAGCCAAATCTACAGTATATCCTAGTTTGAATTTCAAAATGCCTTGAAGTCTGCTACACTAGATAACGTACATATGTGTTAGTAATGCCGCAATTAAATCAACCGTCACTTTTCCCACCCGTTGTTGGTACAGCTTTCGACATCACTCTAAAATACCACAGGTAATCTTACGTAGTTTTATAATTCACATGTAAACAATCAGTCGCTGCCACAACGGTGTTAGTCAAAGTTTCCTTACAGTGTAACAAGAGCACCTAAACCCCTTGTTCTTGTTGCCCCATGGAACCATTGAAATTCTCCTCGATTAATTACCTTCAGCAAGCAAAAGCACACAAGCGTTCAAGATACACAATTTAATTACTGAATCGGAAACCGCCTCATTGTAAAAAATCCACAGTTTCTCATGGTGTTATCGGTAGTGGCTAAGTGCACGTGCAAAGAGTGTGGATAGACTTCCAGGGAAGAAGGGGTTTTTGGAGAAGAGCCAAATTTTCCAGCTTTAATATTTGCACACAGGACATGACATGCTCAAAGAATCTTGAAAATTAGCCAGAGCCTTCGAGTATGCCGAGAAGAAAATGGTCGTCTTCACGACGCAGTAAAGATTTGATTACCTCTGCATACGTTTTGTATGGATGTGAAATGGGATACCATTGAGGAATCTCGTGAGCCCCAGTTATAACGTCACTCACGTTAGACATAGCCGACATCACTTAGTGGACCAACACCATTACATGATTATGATTGTTGTGATTCCGTCGAAGGCATTGGGATTGTATTTTATGAAGCACCTAAACCTTGCTGTCTACATCTGTTGTATTAGTTTATCGTTGTAATAACAAATAAAAGCCGCTCTGGAGCCAGTGCACAGAAGTTGACTTATTGTCAGTGAAGGAACGGTAAAAATCCCTTATTTCCCACATTGCTCGGGCGTCCATGTAAGGGTGAACCACAATAACTTATTGCAATTTCCCAAAGCGGGTGAGGTGTGCGTGCAGGCTTGATCCTGAGCCTGCTCGCATTTTCCCCACACACTCAACTCGTTTATTTCTTGTTGTTGTTCAGGAAATCCGAAATGAATCAGATGGGAAAAGGGAATAAAACGATAGAAAAATAAGCCCCGCTTCGGTGGAATTTCCACACTTGAAGCATAAATCAAAATGAAAGGCTAATTGGAAATAAAGTTTTAGCTTTTACAATATCGCTTTCCATGATCACACACGTAAAGACAGTGTAAAACACATACACGTGGCAAGTCTACGAAGCATACGCTAAATTTTCGACAGCGCATTGCTATCGTGATGCGTGAGTTTATACGTAACGCAATATAATTAATACTTCGGCGTTGAATGCTTTTGATATACAAGTCCATTTCTGTGTTTGAGCGCTCCCTTTGGTGTACAGCAAAGGATAAGTTCGAATTAATAAATGTTCTACATTACTAGGGGTGGCCCCTGTGTCAGGATAAAGATAAAATTAATTGATATTAGCAATGCAATATTTTATCTTGGAACCATCATTCTAAACCTAGTAAGCAAGATTAATTGCTGGTTTGGTGAGGAACACCACAGTTAAGCCTTGAGGCATTTTGTTTCTAACTCCTCCAGAATCTAACTCAACGTAAATTACTACCCTTATCGATTTCTCACTGATTGTCTGTGAAAACAGCGAAACAGTCTTCTCTGCCATCGCACTACTTGAGCAATATAAAATGTAACTGCTGAAATTCCAATGTATCTCCATGACCTGCTCATTGAAAAAGCACGGATCATTGTTTCGTCGATTGTTCCGAGAATATTCAACAACAGCCACCCAATCTTACTGCACCTCTCGGAAATAACAACGACGACATCAAAACACTAGCATCAAATGACACTAATGTTATTTTATTCACTTAAGCCGTGAAGCTAAAGCCATGCAACTTATAAAGGGCATACGAGACACTGTGATTATTTTAAATTCAATTCTCCTTTTTCGCTCATCACGAAATGATTAATTCAGCTTCGAAAACAATTTCCTTCCCACAGTGTCCTCGGCAATTCCTTATACTTATTGTTATACAACCGCAGCCACGAATATTTCCTTCAGACGTACACCGGTACATTTCGTCCTACGAAGCAGGCTGGTTCCATTTCAATACATCTAAGTCATTTTCACTTTCATATTTCAGATATTCAACACATCTCTCCTACAGTACATTTTCATTAGACCCACATGTAAAGTGTAACTTTCTTTTCGTTCTAAATGAAACAACAACATTTGTGTCACTTCAGAAAGTATACATTCTGGAAGTTAGCATGCACCAGGAAGGTTTGCACCACGTATGAACAGTCATATTGAAGAATGACGTAATAAAATGTTTTGAATGCGCTGGTATACGCATATGCATGTTAGTTGTGATGCTAATATGAATAAAGGCGTACAGTGTAATCTTATTAAAAATTAGGTCCGTTTCAAAGTTGTGTGTGTATGTGTTGTCAAACACGAGGCTCGAACCTATACTGGTGAAGAGCATGTTTGTCTTTGTATGCAGTATCTTCATCTATTCCAATTTCGATTCTTAGAAGAGCCGCATGCTTGACACAAGCTAGTACGTGCTGTGATATCCTCACGTCCTGCACGGTCTCTTCCCCGTCAACTTCATATTTTCTCAATCTCCTTCCTCATGATTTCTTCCTACTCTTACGTAGAATGTATCAAGTCTATTTTCTTCCTCTCACAACGCATATACACTCTTTCTAAAAGCATCTCTTCCACTGCGAAAAAAACATAGCGTAACAGGATTCTATGAAAGTGTCATCCTCATCATAAATAACTGATTTTTCACACACAGTAACACGAGCCTGTTGTTGATACGTGGTGGTGGTGTAAACGTAAACCCTCGGTGGTCATATATTCGCATATGTATGTATACGTGACTCACGAATTCTGAAGCCTTTTTCATTACCCAGTATGGTCATCTCTGAAGGTGATATGGGGAAATAGGGTTTCACAAGATTGTATGGAAACTTGGATGAATATTGGCCGTCTAGGCGCTTTGAGCAACTAAAGCTCTCATCAAGGTGAATTTCCTTTGGCAAGTGGTTATAGGATTCCTCAGAATAGGATATTTATGCCATCATATAGACGAAGAAGATGAAGGAATAAACGGAGCACAATGACAATATACCTGGACTTGGCAGGAATATGAATCACAGAGTGTAAGTTACACTTTAAAGTGATCGAGACGGAGATAAAGAAAGAAAGAGAGAACGAATAAGCGAGAGGATCAGCGAAGGGAGACGAAGAACAAGAGGAAAGGAGGTAGTTGAACATTCCACATGTACAACATCATCTAGGAAGAGCGAGAGTATGGGAGTCCTGGAATGGACCGATGATATTTTTGGCCCTTCCATGCACATCCATTTGTAACGAAAAATGTTTTCAAGGTTGGCACTTCGTAATATTGACGATAGCACATGAGGAGAAATAAAAAAAAATCTAGTAGAAATGAGTAGTTCACGGTAGCATGTTCTCTCGGTCCTATTGCAAACGCACTCCATTCCTGCAAAGCTAATATTCACAGTGCGATAAGACTTAGATTGCTCTCTTTCATGTGTATACGCACATTGAAGATCCATTTTACCAGCTGGCCATTTCAGGGACTCAATATTCTTCTCTCAAGGTCTGAAATAGTGTAGCTATCTTTTTCACATGGGACTAATTTTTGTTAATTTCAGAGCGGATATTCTAACGTTTTACTCATCCCCTCTTCTATCAGTAGATGCAAATGAGAAAAGAAGACAGAGGAAAGTAGTACGGAAAGGGAAGTGTTGGAGTCGGCGAGAAATCTTGTCCTGCCCTATTACTTACAATACATTCACTCTTTATTGAATGTATGTACTTGTGAACTGAAGACTACCGTTACCTTTGTATGTAACGAAGGAATTATTTTCAGGTGTGGAGAATGTCTAGTGAAACTTTAGAGGTTATGGCGCAGTACGTAGTACGTGTCCTAAGCACCCCATTCTTTCCCGTGGATACATGCAAAGGGACGTTACGTCCTAAGCATAAGCTATGCAGAGAGACATGAAGGCTATTTAGGAAATTAACAGTGGCACTGTGCATTAGACTTATCGCCCAAGCAGAAACTTGCTGGCATCATCCTATTCATGGGAAGAAACCTGCTGCCATTGCTACCACTACTCATTCCAGCTGTTACTGCAGCAAAGGGTTCCCACTAGAACCTTTATACATTGGAAAAACAGTCACTCGGAGAGCAACAAAAGGAGGAGCAAGAAGTCATAAGGTTCTCTTTCCGACTTTCTCTTTCTCTCTTTCGCGTACTGTCTATTTCACTCACTTCCTTCATCCAATCCCATGAACAAGAAGGCAAGACAGGCTAAAGGAAGGGAAACAAGAGGATGACTTGCTTAAGGATCCTCCGCAAAGCTCGTAAGATGAGGAGCGAGATATTTAAAGACGACATTTTTGGGGCCCGGGACCCATTTAAATACCCTTGTATTTTCTCGCGTAGACGGAAGATAGTTGGGATGACGTATAGATTACTTTTGTCTGATTAAATGGAAGAACAAGACTTGAATTTAACTAAGCTCTTAGTGCCATCGATTACTTTTCTTCCTCCAATAACTTGTCCGTGTATACTTACATGGAGGGCCGCATCCGGTTCGACTCTCTCTTACTCTCATTCTCCTCCCAGTCGCTTTTTCTCTACCCTCATTTATCTATGCTGATTTCAGTTTCTCGATGCTCAATATCATATGCGACAGTGAGAGACAGATGACCACAGGAAGATACCAGCTCTGTGTCCAATTGTTAGACTAAAGTCACCGGAAAGTACGTGCGCCTTTTTCGGCAGTGTTTACAATTGTGTTACCATAGATAAATTTCTTTCCCCCGTGCCGCCTCCGTTCCGTTTTCGAATGGCGGTTAACAAAAGAACCGAATGAGCATAGCTGATGTTGAAGTTTCCTCACAACACACCTCAATATTAAGTGAGACTATGTTCAAAACAAAAAAATGACTGTAGCGATGAATGCACTTCACTCTTAGTTTTTCAGCCATTTGTAGAAGTCTACTCTTTCATGAATACACTACAAACAGTTTGCACATAATGCAGTACTGAAAGAATGAGAAACTAGGAGCTTTGAAATAATAATCCTGCGTACATCTGTTAGTAGTAGTAATGTTTATTAATTTGAGCAAAATCCCATTCAGTCATTGAGAACAATTTTTCTTCTCTTAAGAACTTAAAAATTGTTTTGATTTTGTGTATTGGACTCTTCAGGGCCTCTATAGAAATTAATGCTGCATTTCGCAGAAATATTACTTGTGGCTTGGCAACGGAGACTGAAACCAGCCATCACCAATCAGGTTACCTCATAGACCGAAAAGAAAAACGATGATTTCTAGTTCTTAGTATTACCAACGTAGATGCAATCTGAATTGGCTCCTGTTCTGGTAATTATGCTGACTGTTTTAATCGGGATAATGACAGTGGCATACTGTTGAGGTTCGTAGGTGTTCGATTAGTAGATTGATTTGAGTATGCTTCTGTTGTGCAGCAAGTTTAGATCAACTAAAGGCTTTACTCGAACGTTGTCAAGTCATTTTAAAGTCGTATTTCAGCTTCCTATCAGAATTGCCTCTTCTGCGAATACTGGATCTCCAAGACTTTCTTCTTTGTGTTTGCAGAGGGGTTCAGCTGCCGTAATTGATTAGAAGGTCAGTAGGATGAAGCCTAAGAAGCAGTAAATTTTCTTAGCTCAATTAGCTTTGTTTCATCTGATTGGACAGATTTATCGCATTTATACTGCTAGTTTCGATTGCGAGTCAACTCGCACTCCAAATTCCAGCTAATTTAATCAAAATATCGAGTATTCTCTCTCCCATTCGGCTCCATTGGCCCTTTTCCTCCATGTCACGATTTAAACTACGACACTCTAATATGAACATACACACGCAGTCTCATTCCTTGCTTTGGTAGTATTCTCAAAATTTAATTTAAAACCTTGTTAAAAACCCTTGATACTCCTCCAAAATTTAAGTCATTACCTCTGCCACATCTGCTTTCTAATTCGTGTGTGCAGAGACCGAGATAATGGGAAGAACGATGAGAGTATTACACGTGGTGATGATGGATTAAGTGCTATTGTGCGGGGTAGTGACAATGTGAGCCGTCGAAATAACGTCGGTAAGTTTTTTTGGTCAGTATAATACTACGTGCTATATATTCACCACGTGAAGGTATTTTCTTTTTCTGTAAACACTCACTTAGGAGAATCAGAGTGGATTGAGGAGTAGCTGAAGTAGAGGTACATCGATCTGGAATGAACCACGATTTCAGTGCTTTATGTGCTATACAACGATTGTGTACAAAGTGCAACAATGGCCAGTGGAGCGGAAAGAAAGAAGAGGAACTCGAGGACGAAGAGGATACAGGTGAAAGAATAGACTGAATGGAAGGAATCAAAAGAGGAACAAGTTTGAAGGACTGTTGGCTGAAATGCTTGGAAGCAGTGAATAATGCGACTTGAGCTAGTCTCAACGGAATATGAAGCACATGATCCAGGTCTACAAGGTTCCCTCAGAGCAAATACAAACAAACTTTTTGAATCGCCACAGAGGGAGGTTACATTGTACAAAAGTCAGTGAAACATTTGAATTCTTTAAATTTCCATATTCTAATAGAAATTAGAACCCAATTGCGGTAATGTTCGGAGCTTGAGCGGGCAATCAAGATCATGCCTCCGAGATTCCGAGCTATGATAAGCCATCCGGATTACAAAGCCAGCAAGGTTGATTATGATGGCGTTGGGCGCGATGACGAAAGGCTTTTGTGTTCTGTAGCAGCTCTATCAAAGTAGGCTCAATCTAGTCCTGCGTGCTCCAATACTTAGAAATTGTAATAAAAATTATTATAGCTATGGCTTAGGGACATGAAAAATTCATGAGCCATTGTCGGAAATGAATTTCAAAGAAAATGCCTTTCAGTCTT
This sequence comes from Deuterosminthurus bicinctus, assembly GCA_034698825.1. Taxonomy (NCBI): domain Eukaryota; kingdom Metazoa; phylum Arthropoda; class Collembola; order Symphypleona; family Bourletiellidae; genus Deuterosminthurus; species Deuterosminthurus bicinctus. The sequence goes on from JAQIWI010000002.1 coordinate 167,568, forward strand.
TGTTTGAGTAGACCAGAACGGACGTGGTCTGGCTGAGGTTGCAAGCCAGATGAGGCTGGTCAAATGGATGGAACTGATTGGTGTGCCGTGCTGAGGAAGAGGAAGAAATGTTGCAATTTCAATGTGAGGTGTGACTTGGCCAGGAAGTTGAAAGCGTGCTAATTTGGCATGTCATTAGTTGACGTGACTTGATGCATACATTAATAATTTATGTCACCTGTTTCATAAGGCCGCTGTTAGCTCTGGTACCATCTGGGCCCGCGCGACCGAAGTAAAGTTGTCACGCACTTTCCGAGCAAAGGCTTGTCTTGCCCATAACACCCGCCCTATCCTGTTCCCCTACAGTCAGATTCCATCAAAAATGTTGATGGAAGTAACATGCACTTTTACCTTCATGAGCTCTAAGTTTCCTCACAGCGTTTTTAGTGTAGCTCTTTTGCTATTCTTTGTAAGAATTCCGATGTGTGCGAATCCATCTTTTGATATCACTCAATTAGTCTAACTGTGTGCTTTCGATACCATATGATCAGGAGTTTTCAAGATATTGTTGGTGATAATGCGCACCAACTGAGTGTGGCCACCAGGTCAAAACGATCGACTGCGTTGCTAATAGTAAATCACCCATGTACACTTACCTCGCATGTAGGAAGCTTGGGGGGAGTGTCGTCAGAATTTTGGTCTCTCCATCCTAGCAGAGGTGGTATTGAAATTAGGGCTGAAAGTATCCAGACCATGGCAATCATGACGGCGGCACGAGCAGGCGTTCGTTTCTTCAAGTAGTCCACCGCTTGTGTTATAGACCAGTAACGGTCCAGGCTGATCAGCTTTATGAACATAGATACACAGGGTTACCATTCGTCACGTTTTCGACCACTAAACTAAGCTTCTCAGGACCATTATCATTAGTGTAAATAATGTGCGAAATATGAAGAGATGGATGAAGTATTGATTGTATGATTACTGTATCCCTGTAACCACCTTCAGAGTATGTGTCATCCCTAGTGAATTTTTGTACTTATATCTCTCTCCTTCGCAAGTCCATGCAATATTATTACACATCCAACTGACACATAGGGGGTAATTCAAAGCAGATATATACAGCTACGACGCCCCATTTTATTCAGTGCACTACTACGGATGCGTCTTGCTCTTGGGCATGCATCCAAATACGATGAGAAAGAATATGTGTGCAGAGCCACTGCTATCCCAAAGAGTCTTTATATGAAATTCTCCCTCCACTCCTGTCTTCCACTTTATCTACTTCTGGCTATTTATGAATGTAAATTATTATTTTTGGAGTTGTGTTGCTCTGTATTAATCATAGCTTGATCATACAAAGGTCAGCGGTGCGTCTGTAAACCACCAAGGCAAATAGAAAAACCACTAATCATAAAACAGGCAAAGACAGATTTCTTTCCAAAACTTGTACATGATTTTATGAGAATGAGCTGTGAGCAATAGTGAGGAATACGTCAGAATTAATTCTCATGATTATTAATACGAACTAGGTTTAGAAAAAGTTTGCGAAAGTACCCTAGGCGTTCGTGTGCGTGAGCATTCGTGCCTTTGTGTTTTAGATGTGGCACCGACAAGATAAGAGAGAAAATTTGCGTGAAAGCCCTCTAGACGCATGGTTGGTTGAAGGCTACATTGAGTTAGGCGTTGTGTTTGTGTATGGAATCCTCACTAAAGAGAAAGTTAGCGTGTAAGAAAAAGTGCATTCCATTATAAACTTTTACATTGAGAATGATTCTTATGAAATGGTTTTTATAACTCCCTAGACTTGGCGGGAAGAAGTTTTCCCTCTTGCCTGTCTTACTTTTACAACAGCTTTCTCGATCTATTCAATCTCCCCTGGGCTACGAACGAGAGTAAATTTAGAGTGATGGCGGAGTTGAGGGAACAATGTGCCAAAGACAACAGCATTATCGACATTACATAGGGAAGGATGTAAAAATTGGAATGAAATAAATTTTGTGCATGCGGCTGTTCCCATGTGTATTCGATGTGCAATTGAGCTTTGACGCTCGCACCGACTTTTTATCATGTAATACAATACACGCGTGCAGAATGAGGAAGTAACCGACTTACACATATGTTCATAATGGAACTGGTACAGAGAAGAACATCCAGTGCGCTATGAATAGAACACCAAATTTTCCCGAAGATCCAGTACCCCATCAACTCATTGGCAAGTGAGAAGGGCATGATCATGAGTCCAACAAAAAAGTCAGCTACAGCCAGCGATGCTATGAACCAATTTTGAATGTTCTTCAAAGTCTTTTCTGTAGCAATGGCAATGATGACGAGCATATTTCCAATAACAACTACTATCATCATGAACGTAAGAATAATGGAGGCAATGATAATATGAAGTGTAGAGTACCCGACGGGTGCCTCCAGGACATATGTCACATTGCTGGTGCTATTCTCACTATCACTGTAGTAATCAGGAGGTGTGTGGTTCATGGATCCGTAGTCCATGTCTGAAAATCTAGGGTAGTCACTATACTCTTCGGCACTTGTCACGCTTCCCATGATGGCGCCTTATTAGCGTGATCACGAATATAATTTCAGAGGTTAAACACTGGTCACAGCGTTTGATAGCCTTTGTACATAACGTCAGGCAAACACACAGGTCGGGCCTTCAGGAAAATGACTGTACTTAGGATCCGCTAAGTTAGTCGCTGCTTTTGCTGTAGTTGTAAATTTCAGGATTTATCGTCAGACGAGCAACTTGTACCCGAGGACTTGTACACTGCAGGATTTCCCCAGTCATTTCCCCTTAAGATCTTGTCAGTTTGGATAAACGAGAAATGGTAGTGTTGCAAACGGAGGACAACATCCTCCTCTCAAACTCAAACTTGTTCTCACGCACCTTCACACTGCTTTCGTCATCAGAAGCACACACATTTCCAACTAACTGTAGCACAGGCAAGCTTGAGGGTAACACAAGTATACACCGAGAAAATTGATGCAGTTGTTGAGTGAAATCACACTTATGAGCGTAGCAAAGTAGAAGTCCTTTGTCTTCGAAGAAAATTTTTATAGTCAGCCGACGCCTAGTGAGCTAGTAGATTGAAAGGAGATAAATAGAGATGAATATAAAGAGGTACACGCAGACTGAGAGATAGAGAGGGAAAGAGACAAACACGAAGAGAAGTGAGTGATATAGAAAAAGATATAGAGGAGGGGTCTCGTTGAATTGTGGCTATTTTCCAGCAATACTTTTCACGAGACCCTTAACTACTTCCAAGTACCCGCTTACTCCGAAATTACGACGTCGACAACAATGAGTCTGCCGTTTGGATAGAATGATCAACTCACTACTACGAGACTAATCAGACTGCTTTTTCTTTTAGTTTTTGTACCGGTTTCTTCCTCCTCCACTGACACATATAATTGCTAAGCTATAGAAAAATCGAAAACTCATATATAGACTCAAATAATGTGTATCTTTTGTGTGATGAAGCGTACCAGTGCACTCAGGAAAGGAGAAGGTATCCTACGGAGTTACATGCACGACAGTAGTACTACAGTAGTAGTAGCATAAGCAGTGGGTCTTATTATGACAACAATCACCATTATCGTGGGGAAAGCAATAACAACACGTTGTTAACCCGCGAGAACAACATAAGGAGCATGACAACAGTCACATAAATACGTTATGAAATGACTATTCTTCGTCTTCTTCTGTTTGCTACTCCTTTACAACAGTATGTTAGTTGATGATTACAGTAAGGTTGTTGTTGTGGAGCGATAGAGAGTAGTAGTTGGTGCTGACGCTGTAGCTTGTAGTTGTGTAGAGGGTGGCAGAACAAGTGAAGTTTAGTGAATTCACTATCCACTACATGTGCTTCGAGACTTTCCATCTAGCACGTTTAATTACATGGGATAAAAAAAGAAATCCTCTTGTTATTAATAGTGTCAGGCCACACAAGAGATACACATGGGAGGAGAAACCAGAGAATGCCTGTGCGTGTACTTTATTTCGGTTGCAATGGTGTTTTCGGGGTAGTGCCAGCAGAGGTTGTAGTTGGTGTGCATAAGGGAGAGTAACACTTGGCCGGGGAAAAAATACAGAGAGACTTGACGTGGTAGCAGTGGATTGAAAAACGGCAAAAGCACTAGCCACCACGTTGGTAGTTGTTGCTGAAGACGAAGAGCAATAATAGGAGAAAACCTCGTATTATAAACATTAACTCCCTGTCTGGTAATTCCTCTTTCCCAGTCGTCACTTTGTCTTTCCCCTTCCTGTTTTTCTCCTTCGTCACTTCTCACTTCAACAACTAAAGTACAGTTGAGGACTCGAAGAGGGAGTATTGTCTGTATCACAAGCAGTCGGAGCACCCGGAGAAGAAGAGGAGTCTTTGAGGAAAGAGGAGAGTTGAGGAACAGTTGTATTATCACATAAGAGCCAAATATTGCAACCCGAAATCGGGTGCCTGCGACGGATGGAGGGCACATTCCAACTGACGGCAAAATCGTCGGCTCCAACCAACCAGTCGCACACAGTTAGACCCATCCAAAAAAGAATACCACCAAACTGGGTATCAACTCCTTCCTTTACAAAAGAGCCACACAGACAGAGAAGGAGACTACACATAGAGCACAAATGTGCACAGGCGCAATTTCATCATCTACTCAACAGTTTATCCTTCTTCTTGATTTCCTCCATCAAAACTAAGGTTTTCTACCGATTTTCCATTCCCACTAAGAAACCACGCAGCCCTTTACCAATCGTCCACTCATTCCTAATCCCCTCCCGATCCAGGCTACTTTCACCCCACTAAGTCCCCCTCTTGCGTTTCTTCTCTTGTATAACATCACAACCCAGCTCATATTGCATTACCCCTTGTGTCTCTACGTACACGAAAGCTTTATACAGACTGACTCTCACGAGCATCTGACGGTGATCTTCTGTTGTTCCTCTGTGTGTGAAAATACTTTCCCCGCAGGCCTGTACACCACTATTCACTCTGCTATTATCACCAGTGTGTGCCACTGTGCACATGAATTCAATGCACAGGGTCTTCCTCCCGTAACTCTTCTAACATGATTCATTCCGCCTATTTTATTTTTCATGCTCTTTTCTAGCTTCATCACCATTGCACTGCCGAATTGATTTTGTCCTTGAACCTTCCTGTGTAAATTATATCTGAGTTTCCGTGCTTCATTTCTACGTTTTAATTCATCCTCCTTTTGCTGTCCCCTTCCATAATTTTACTAGCAGTGTATCGACCATCGATTAATCTTTTAAAATCTCCCTATTGGCTAGCATTTACATTTTCTTTTCCATTCAAAGAACTCCTGAAGTCATTTGCTTCGACTCATTCATTTTTTGCTGTATTTTCTAGCTACACTCTACTTCCCGATTGGTCCTGCACAGTGCATTACCTCCCTCATACACCGGGTATTATTTTTTCGTACCTATGGGATGTATACGTAAATTTTAACTGTGGAGGCTTCTTTTTAAAGCCTAAATAGAAAATTGGAAGTTTCACATATTTTCGTAGAAGAGTATTGCCAATGCATGTTCATGCCAGGCTTACCTCCAAATAGACGTCACAAGCTGCGTCTTTTTATTTGCTGGAAGGACACTGTCCAAATAATAAGACAGGGGTACCTAAGATGAACAATTGTGTGTATGAGGGGTTGCGTAATGACAGTCCCGTTTCTTAATTGTGTGAAAGATGCCTTATTGGGAAAGATTTTGGCAGGGAATACCAACGAAATAAAAAATAGTAGTAATGTGAAGTTGGTGTATTGGTATGACGTAGTGAGCGACCTTCCATCCTAACTGTGATGGCAATGTCGGATGACCTAGGATAAAAATTACGGCTGTTAATGGAACGCATGACTGCACTGAATGTGGCACCCGTATAGCATCACTGCAGCAAACTACATGTACACACCAAAGGTTCTTGCAGGAAATCACCAGAGCGATACTTGGATTGCCACCACCGTAAAGATTCCAAGAGAGTATGGATATTACTACGGCGCAAACATTGACTACTCGTGTGCATTCCAGCATCATCCACTCCATTACGAAATCTGTCCTACCCTCACGTTTTACTCGCTCTCTCTCTCTCTCGCCGTTCAGATACACAAACATAAACGTAGCTTACTTGAAGCAACTCACCACGGATAGGGAGAGAAAATGTTGAAAGTGCTTATGGGAATAAGATAGGGAAGGGAATCGATCTGGAAATGCTTCCTTTAACCTTCAGAGTAAGTGTATGCGATTTGTGCCTTCAAAACGTATTTCATAAATCAATCCCAGCATATTTTCAAACGCTAGGGTGCGTTGAAACTATACGGTCTACGTCAAGTGGCTGAGGAATACGCGCATGGGGAAGGCTAGTAGTAAGGGCTCGCCACGTGTTTAGTGTTTTGGTCTAAATTGAACTCGTCTGATTGCAGATGTGGACAGATGCAGTGGGAAATGATGCTGTAATGCTTTAGGCATGCCTCATGTCTAACGCGCCGTGCCTAGGGCAGCGTAGTTTGAAGTTAACTGAAAGTGTTTCTGTGCACGCACATACAAAATGCTTACGCACTTGTGAACAACGCTAGTTCGTATTAGGTTTCATATGGGGAAACTTCTCTTACTTTTCTACCACTCCAACTTTCTTTGGTGTCATTCAAGTCGGTCTTATTTCCATGAAGATCACGTCTTATCACCTAGAAAGTGTTTAACTTTGCTTTTAGTTTGGAACCACAGTAGCGGAAATGTTTCACAGGCGCTTAACGTTTCGCTCAGGACTCCAACAAAAATTAAGGCTCTCCAAACGTGAAGTACTCACAAATTTGTGGGGCAGCGAGAAGGAGAGAAGAACAGGAAATGCTTCCGTGTACGAAAACATAATCTTTACACAAGTGAGGTTTTTATCGTAGGACCTATACCATGTTATCTGTTATACTTTGTGTACTTTATTGTGTTCGTTTTTTTTCGATTTATAGTGTACTCCGTCGCCGTTGCGTGATTTCAAAAGAAAATCAACGACGATCCTCGCGAAAGTTGAACTTATTTAACTTAGTTACAAGCAAAACGGAAGCGAAATGTTTGGTCTTCGTCAATACCATGAACTGTAGGACACCGCAGTTTAAGCAACCACATGGCCATTAAGACAGGCAAGGCCAACATCTTCGTGATCCAGATTAATTACGTCTATCGGACATGTAAAATGGTGATCGGGCGAACCAATCTGTACAGGATCATTTCCTGGCCTTATTACGAGCGGTCAATAGTATGCGGAAGAGCATGCATTGATACTTGGAGCGGTCTTCCAGCGTAATTGGATTACGACTGCTGCGGGTGTCCGACGCTACTACTACGTACTTAGTTGCATGCATCACTGGTATTATACAGATAACAGGAGAAAGTTTATATTCTCGTGTATTTTCAATAGAAAAGACGAGTTGTGAGGCTGAATAGATACGCAGGGTATCATTAAGGGAATTGAAGAATTCCATGTGAGGTGCAAGCAAATGGTACGATCAGAATACTGTGTAAGTTAGCACAGTTATAATTTAAAACATGGTTTTCGCATGTGCATACATGCAAATGCAGACGTGAAGATTTATTACTACCCTCATTTTATCCACCCTGTTCCCTAGCTGTAATTTCCTGAACGACAACAACTAGGGCGATGAATTTCGCATAACGTTTCCGCCGCTTTTGCATTGTGCGCATGTGTTCCTCCACTCTGAATATTTCATTGCTCCATTAAGATACTTGCTCATTTGACCACGAGTGAAAATATCTTACCTATGGGGAGCAGGATAGTCGTGGCGTGGTGTTCGTTGTCGGCGGATGTGTTAAATAGTGGTAACTACACTTCTGACTGATTTCACTAAATTTATTTGGGTTTCCCTGAATTTATTTGGATTTCCCTGAATTTATTTGAATTTTACACGCACAAACACATACATACACACGTACACACAAACACACACCCTTCCCACACAGTTCGAGTTCGAATCCACTGAAGCCAATATTCGTGACCCTTAACATTGCTCTACTACTCTCACTTAAAATATGGAGCTTGTATTCTCGTATATAAGCTCCACTGAGTTAATCAAAAAACGTTTGACGTAGCGATGATGCCGTAAGACGGCCTAAAGGCTTTCCTCCCGTCCCTGAGAATCCCTGTTCGCCTCTACCAATAGGAAGGTCCCAGTTTGCATGCAAAAGCATAAAAAACTACAAGTGGTATGCACGAAGGGCTATAGCCGTTCTTATATACCACAAACCTTTTATCTCCCTTTTCACACATCGAGAAAAAACTCGAAAAATCCCCAACCAACCATGCAAATAATTCCTTCACAGAAGGACCCACAGACTGAAAAGTCATGAAAGGCACATCCCCATATATTTCTGCACATTTTGATGTTGCCAGTTCCTCCAAGACCACTCCTAAACACCCGTTTTGCCCGGCAGACTAGACCCCTCGAAATCAGAGAGACCGGAAATGAACGGCAGCAATCGTCGCTTGTTTATATCATAATATAATATAATACCGCGACTAAAACTGATGAGAATTGCTACGGAATATTCATCAATTGCACATTGTATTTTCAAGTAATATTTAATTATTCAAAGCTCAATAACTCACCATCAGTTATACTGAAAAAAACTGCGTGTTGGTTAAACCCTGTTGAGTTTTCGAGATAACCCAAATGATGAAAAGGCCTGATCCCAGACAACAATACTGCACCTACTTTTTGCAAACTCCCACTGCGTCAACTCCAGCAGTATTGATAAGATGTAAGGGAGAACCACAGGAACCTTACAAACCATTTCCCGGATTTTATTTCACTTCACTACTACTACTACTACTACTTTTGTCTCCTAGGCTACTAGGACAAGTATTGGTTTGTATACAAGAACAGCCAAAAGTTGCATCATACATTTCAAAGTGAATGAATGGTAAAGGATTGTGTGTGTGTGTGTGTGTGTGTGTGTGTGTGGTGTGTGTGTGTGTGTGTACAGTAATAGGCGTAAGCACCAAATGGAACTGCCACCATATTTACAAGTTAACCCCGTAAATAGCATCGTCTATCCCCTGCAGCACACTCTTTGATACAGATGTGGACAATAAAGCAAATATAATAAGAGAAAACTTTCCTTCTGGCTGTCTGCCCCACGTATACGTCGTCACACAATCCCTTGCCCGTACATACAGCATATAAATGGCAAAACATACACACATATGTCCCCATTAGGTTTACACAATCCTATTGTGCAGAGGATCATGAGAGGAGTAGACACAGATTTTGGATTTGCAGCACGATATGTTGATACGCAGACGGAAAGGGATAGAGAGAGGAAGTGGGAAGAGAAAGCGAGTGAGTGGATTGAGTACAGTTCTATCTATTTCTAAAGAGATCACTTGAAAGTTACTTGCTGCTCAGAGGAGGGGAGAGAGAAAGACGTGTGACGTGAAAAAGATCGCTTATAAAGGCCGCTAATACAGGAGAAAGTTGTTCTCCTCTTGCCTTGAGTACACAATCAAATAATTCCTCCCTCCGGCAAAACTTTTTAATAGTTTTTCTTCACTTTTTTTTAGTCCTATCTATTTTGCTCTGGGAACTCTGAGGCACCATCTATACAAATTCAAGCAGTCACTCATGCAAGTTATGTATAATTCCTTTCGTTGAGAACGTTACCATATTGTGGTCCCATGATGAACGTAATGGAGTGTTACAAATCTATGGAATATAGTGACACTCTTAATTAGAGAAGGTCAAGAAAAGAAAGAAACCGGCATTTGTGTATTTGTTGTGGGCATGCCTGCATACATTTAAACAAGAATAAGCACTGTATTTTTATTTTTTATGCCTGTTATTCATAAAATCACCGAGGAAAGGTATTCTTCGAATGAGCTACCGTTGAGTAATGGCTGAGTTAGCTGACAGAATATTCGTATGAACTCAATAATTATTCACGAACCAGTATCCAGCAATATTAACAAAATAATGTCTAAAATAACGCTGAATCAAAAATTATATTTATGAAATTAATAGACGTCTACTAATTTACACTTAACTTCAACAATCGGTACCTGTAGAAACTCTACGCAAAATTAATGTAAAAACGATGAGTCTTCTTTATAAATAGCCACACGCCTCCGGCTCATATGCTATACGTCACAGGCAACTCACTCCACGAATGGCACTGCAGCATCTACTCCGCATGCGCTTGACAAAGTGGACTACGGCTTCTGCTCTACGCTGTGGCCAATGGCGGAAGGGAAGCTGCATGTGAGCGCATTGCTGTGAGGTTCAGATGACAACAACGTTCATAGCAAATAGTCTCTCACCTTGCTGCTGAGTGTGTTCTGGTCTTGAAAGTTGTTTCGATAAAATATTTGAAATATTAATAAAAAAACCTGTTGTTATAATTAAATTATTAATATGATAAATGATAATAATATAAAAAATGTCAACAGTGATACTTAGTGTTGGCAGCTTTTTGGTGGTTAGAACGTATGCCGGTGGGGGCATTATTAAGGCCGTTCAAGTTTATCTGACTGACCACGACAAAGATTATTGCAATGAATCTCTCTCTCTCCTTATTCCTCATTATGTTCCACCTTCGACTTTTGTTGAAGTATAAATTGAAAGTCTAATTGATGTAAAAATTACTATAACAAATAATAAAAACTAAGTGCTGCTGTTATGTGTGGCTGAAAGAACCCAATGGAGCGATTCAGTCGATTTCATTGGCTTAGTTAAGTATAGAATAAATCCAAGAATTTTAAAGAAAATGGATTTGGTTTTTCCTGTAGACAGTTTCCGAAATTACCGTTGGAAAGAAAACTTATATTTATTTAAATTAGGTTTACGTCAGATTTATTTTGCAAGGTTAAGGCAGGGCAGTCAGTCTGGTCTAGTGGCTTAAAGGTCTAGCTGGCTATGCTAGGAGGCGAGTTCGAGCCGACTACAGCTGCCCAAAAAATACTACACAAAAAGAGGACGCATGTACACATTCGAGAGACGGAGTATTGCGGTAAGTGTGGACGCACGAGCTGCAGTAGCACGTTTCCTCGAATGCCAAGTACTGTGGATTTGTTCCTGTCCCCAGGCAAGTGCAGGAGAGGTGACGTGGGACTGCAGTGAGTGTGGACACACGAATTGCAGTGCTGCGTAGCTGAATCTGTACACAAGTAGTAAAAACACAGAATACATACGGATCACACACAGACATATACGGATCTTACAATGACAATAAATACGGAATACTATCAAGGGGACAGCAATAGATCCATTGGAAGGTCTACGCTATGGTGTTATCCAACCCCTCGTATAGAATAGAAAGTTAAGGCGGTTTCAGTTTGAAAGTTTAGGCCATATTTTTTAAAGGTTACATCAGATTTATTTTGTAAGGTTAGATCAGATTTATTTTGTAAGGTTAGATCAGATTTATTTTGTAAGGTTAGATCAGATTTATTTTGTAAGGTTAGGTCAGATTTATTTTGTAAGGTTCGATCAGATTTATTTTGTAAGGTTAGATCAGATTTATTTTGTAAGGTTGGATCAGCTTCATTTTGTAAGGTTAGGTCAGATTTATTTTGTAAGGTTAGGCCAGATTTATTTTGTAAGGTTACACCAGATTTGGTTTCTTAGGTTAGGTCAGATTTGGTTTCTTAGGTTTGGTCTGATTTGGTTTCTTAGGTTTGGTCTCATTTGGTTTCTTAGGTTTGATCTGATTTGGTTTCTTAGGTTTGGTCTGATTTGGTTTCTTAGGTTTGGTCTGATTTGGATTCTTAGGTTTGGTATGATTTGATTTCTTAGGTTTGGTCTGATTTGGATTCATAGGTTAGGTCAGGTCAGATTAAGTTTCTTAGGTTTTGCCAGAATTATTTTGTAAGGTTAGGTCAGATTTCTTAGGTTAGGTCAGAATTATTTTGTAAGGTTAGGTCAGATTTAGTTTCTTAGGTTAGGCCCGATGGATTTTCTCAGGTTAGGCCCGATTGATTTTCTCAGGTTAGGTACGATTGATTTTCTCAGGTTAGGTACGATTGATTTTCTCAGGTTAGGTACGATTTATTTTAGTAATCTAAGAAATGTGGGAATTAATGGAACAGTGGGGAGTGTGTGGAAATTTTTGAGTTCAGGAACGAATCTCAGATGCGGATAACTGAGGAAAGTAAGGAATTGAGGAAGCTTGAGATGTTTGGAGTTCTGGAAACAAAGTTTTAGCACGGGAGGATTTTTTATTTGAGGGTATTACTGGATTGGAGTTTTGGAACCAACCTTAGAAAGTGACCACGGTGAAATATTGGGTTGAGGAATTAAAGTGAGTTTTAAATTTTGCGACCTAAGGAGGTTAGTTCGCTTAGTGGGTTGGGCACGGAAAATTTTGATACAGGTTTAGAATTAAGAAAATTTAGGGAAGTTTTATGTTGAGGAAGCATCGGAAGTTTGCAATTGAGGAACTTGGCTTAGATTTGGAAAACAAAGGAAAGTTTGGAGTGGAGATAGTGGGCAAGTTTTGATCTCGGTGGTGGAGAAATTCATATTTAAAAACACATGCGAGGTTGAGAGGCGATGTACTTAGCTTAGAGTCACAGGGGAAGTTACGAAGGTTTGAAGTTGAGGAAGTTAGGAAGGTTTGAAGTTGAGGAAGGTTTGAAGTTAAGGAAGTTAGGGAGGTTTGAAGTTGAGGAAGTTAGGGAGGTTTGAAGTTGAGGAAGTTAGGGAGGTTTGAAGTGTATGAAGTAAGCTTACAGTTGAAGCACGGGGGAAGTATAGAGTTGAAGTTAGGTAGGTTTGGGGTTGATGCACTAAGCTTAATTTGAGAGCACGGGGGATTTAGAGATGTTTGCAGGAGATGTAACAAGCGTAGAGTGAGTACGAGGGAAATTTAGAGTTGATGAAGTAAGAGAGATTGACTACAGAGTTGGGGGTGTCTTTTCCTCAAACTTTATGAACTCCTCAATGAGTGCAGGCAATAAGTTGCGGATGTCACTGTAGTTTATTACAATTGAATTTTTGTTTTCCCCCATCATGTGCATTGGGGGAAAACGTTTTTAAGTTCAAACCCTGTGGCTGCCTATTCCCCTAGAGTTTTCAGGGTGCTGTGTAACGGCTGCTTCAACGGGATAAGCTTGTACATTTTAACTTGTTATTTTACGATAAATTCTAAGCCAGATATAAAACTGGTCAGGTCTCCCGTAACAGTTGCATGTCTGTTTAATAATATGATGCCTGAAGGTCCTGATGTATATATAACAGTAGGGCATCAAATTGAGAAAGTACGGTAAAAGAGTATGGGGCTATGTGGTAAGCCCTCTGATCATGTAGGGAGAAAGATGCTAAAGGAGCACAAGAGTCTCGATTCTCCGTTCAATTCACAATACACCTTCACATGAAGCAAATATCCAGCGAAAATTCGCGGTTAGGTCAAATTATAATGTATTTGTCGTCAAAGCCACCTCCACTAATAGCAGCGGGAGCTACTCCCAACAATCAAAAATAGTCTCTCTCCTGTCCTGTCTTCTCGGATTCAGGAATCCCCTCTCTGACCTTTCAGGCAACAATTCCACCTCATCTTCTCCTTAGTTTTCTCACTAATTGTGATGTTCCTTTACTCACTTTAATAAATCATTCCTTTCCTTTAATACTAACATTAACAAGTGCTCTCCTTTTAGCGTACTTTACTAGGTTAGATTTCCCTATGGTGGGTCTCAGGACTCATTCGTAACAATATATACCAGCGTACTATGCTTAAATAGTGTGCAATTGTTTCAAATAATCTAATTTTAAGAACACCAGTAGCCCTCTGTCAGAGCCGCTACTTCCTTCAATTACATGACATCTATAAGTTTGAAGGGCTTGGAAGCAACTTAAACCTGTTCAGCAGAAACTATCGCGACTTTTTTGTGTGAATGTACTGAAAATATCTAAATATTTCTTGCTCACGGGCTTTATCGCTGACATTGAAAATGGTCCATTTGTTGATGCCATGAATGGTCGGACTAGCAAAGGCGCATACTTCCAAACACATGCACATCTTAGAAAACTAGCTAAAACTTACAAAGCACACAACCACGCTCACGCCGTATAATTTTATGCTTAGCCTGAGAAAGCACATTCACCACTTCTGTAATCCTCTCCCTCTCTCATTTACTTGCTTTCACAGCAACTGCTGCTTAGTTTCAGCTCGTAGGCAATGAGTGCACTCTCGGCTTTGCACTACATCTTTCTGAACCGTGTCATAAAGATGGCAGCGGCGATAGTGACTGCTGGGGTGTGTGTGAATGTGTGATGGTCTTCCTCCGTTAGAACAGAACCAAGTACGTCTTTTTTAGGCATAGAAAAAAGAGTATCTGAACTTTTTGTGGCGGTAGAAAGAAGACGTCATGGTTTCTTCCTTATCCCCGCTCCCTCTTTAACTCCTTCTTTCTGCCTGTTTTACACTTTGAGTCAGGAATATTCCGCTCGGTCGGTCAAAATGGGACGGACGAGGCTTCCCTTTCCATATTTTCCGAAGTACACCAACACAAACACTACACTTCATACTGTACAGGGAGGAACCGAAGATGGAAAACAAATTCTACCAAACACTCAAATTATCCTTCTCTGCTGTATTCCCTTTTTTTACCTCAAATACTCTTGGAACAATAAAAAAAATTAAATTTAGCCTTTACTCTTGCTTTAGGTTACCCATTGTTCTCTCTTCCTCGGTCTTTGTGGTAGCCGATTTAGAAGTAGAGCTCGCAGGATACGGGTACGGTATCGGTCTAAAGCGTGATACTGATACGGATACGCTTAGCTACGTATCAGCCGTATCCAACAATTTAGTTCGCCAAAAACTCACTGTATTTGTAGAAGATAAGGTAACCGCACATTTAGGCTAGCGCCATGATTAAAAAAATCTTGAAAACAAGTCTAGAATGCAAAAAACAAGAAGTGTCAATTGCATTTCTCATGCGAAAGCTTTGTCATCCACGCCCGGATTCTATACCAAGGAAAGGAAATCCCGTACGCCTAGTGCAACATTTTTACCTGAAATAATTCAATTTTAAAAATTTAAGAGCGCAGAAGTATCCCTTTACTACATGTATTACATTTCCTTTTGGATTCTACGACTGGTTTCCGTGAAAAATGGACCTAAACGCCACAAACATAAGTCGAATTCTTCGGTGAATTCAAAATGAGGATTCAAGGCACAAAAAATGGGGTTGTGGATCGGGGCAAAAAAGGTTGGCCGTCGATGAGACAAAGGCTAGTCAATGAAAGTTTAGGATAGAAGCTTCTGCTTGAGAAGCCGAATTCAAGTAGTCTTTTCAGCTTTTCTGGTTATCCTGTATTGTGACGTGTGAAGACCCAGGATGAAATTTGTACAAGAATGGTTGATGGATAATTAATAATCAAGCCATGGTAGAGGGAATAGTGTGGGTTGAATAGGATCTTATTTAATGTAGTGTTCATTTCACGGCCTCTATCCACCAAATCACAAATTACAATCTTATTCTTAGCGTCTGCAGCGTTACAGTAGGACTAACATTAGCTCAACTTGTATACTAAGATTATCATACAAGTTTAATTATATAATGTACATAGCGTGGACGAAGGCCGGCAACACATCCAGTGATGCCACAGAGACCTTGTGCAGGGCAACCAGAACCTCTCAAATTTATGTGTAATTTCAAACCATATTTTTAAAGTTTCAAGAAATTACAAGTGAAATAATCGATTTCTTTCGACTCCACTTCTAGTATTTTAAAAACATGGATACGTGATACGACACGAAGAGGATCGACGTAACCATCATCAAAAACGATACAAAGGCATCGTATCGTATCATAGGGGTGACACGGATGCGATACGGACGTCGATTTTAGTATCCATGGGTACGATACGGTGCTCCGTTTCAGAATCACTCTTCAGTCTTACTGCACGTTACACAAACTATTTTTTTTTAATTCAAAAAGGCAATGATTTATTAAACTATAGATGACAAAGGTTTACATTAAAGCTTAATGTTTACTTAATTAAGAAATATCACAGAGTCACATCCCCCATGCCCGGTCTTTGCAACTGTTGATTGAATGAGAAGACGGGCTCCATGGAAATGGAGCCTGCCTACAAAAGGTCCTTCTTATAAATAGATCCCTATCGAAGGTTTGAATGACAGAATTTTTAGCAGGCGTCCTAAATACTGCATTCGTATGCGATGAAATGAATGGTCTGAGAATACATTTATTTATTAAATGGACTGTATTATTTTCCCTTATGCAATTATTTACCTCTGACTGCGGTTGTGACATGCCGAAGTCCTCGTCGTAGTGCTCTCGGAAGTGGGCCCTGATTGGCTGTGACACTGCGACAGTACGACGACAAACATAATGTATTAATTAGGCAGTTCGAGAGGTACTGCGTACAAATATATACGTCATCATAAGCATAATTTCAGCATGAGTTGCCACAGGAAATTTCCGGTTTACGCGCGCTACGGTTGTGTTACGCTGATAGCAAACTGTCTATTTTGGGCGAGGAGCGCAACATTACAGTTAAATTCATGACATGAGAATAAATTGTGACGTCACTTCAAAGTCGGTGGCTCATCATCTTCAGGTACTGCTGATACAGAAGGGCGTCCATCGAAATACGTTTTCTTCCAGTTCATACAGTTGTGGTAGCAGAGCAGGATCACATGAAATTAATGCGCTCCTGTACATAAGCTTTATAGATGAGCAGAGATCAATCAATTCACTTACGTGTGTAACGTTAAGATAGTTTAATTTGCAAAACACCGTTGCATGGTTGCGTCTTATTTTCTTGGTTAAAGACTGTCATTAGACAGACAGAAAAGTTTATTAAACATCTGAGATTTACGACAAATTTTTATACCGAGAAAAACGATGGCGTTGGAAAACAATTAGGTAGAAGCATTAAAGTTTGTAGACAATTTTTATCAATTATTTCTCTAAATACTTTTATTATTGCCGGCGATTGAGCTCAAACGAGTGGACTGGAATGAAAATATCCACACTTTGTGCAATCTGCGAGCCACGGAAACGGGCAGCCAGAGAAGATCTGCATGAGACATTCCAACAGTGAGCTCTGTGAGGTGTAGGAGAACAGGACGTCTGAACACGCTTAATCAACGCTGACAAAGGAATGTAAAAAGCTCCATCATCTTCAAAATGGCCTCACATTCTCCCCCGATATAGATTTTGTAATCAACTCAGGACATTTTTAAACTGGGCGAACGAATTGACTCGAAAAACCGAGAGTTTACTAAGAATCTATTCATCTGAATATGACAATTAATCATAATCCAGATGGCTGGCATAGACCGTAGTCCATTGATAAATATCCCGACTGCGTCGAGCGCGGAAGCCACGTACATTAGGGATTCTTCAGGAGCGTGTGATTGTCTGCGGAGGTGAATAGGAAACAGGAGGCTTGGGATTTGGGTCCCGTCTTTGTCACCCACATCGGACTCCTCTTTGCCACCACCCGCTCCCCTTGGTCACTCCCCCATTTGTAGGTCACGGCAAACTTGCATCGAGTTTGTTTGGCCTACAGCTGCTGCGAGGACTGGGAGGAGACGTCATAGAAGAGCGGCCCGCTTCCCTATGACGTGACCCCCCTGTCCTCCCCATTTCCTGGCAACCTCGAGCATGAGTCATCACACGGTACAAGCCGAAGTGAACCACGCAATAGGACGACGTCATCCTGGTCCTCGCCGTTCCCTTAAGGCGTCACCTCCCAGTCCTCGCCGTGTCCCATCAACCTCGAGCATGAGTCATCACACGGCACAGGCCGAAGTGAACGACGCGATAGGATGACGTCATCCAGGTCTCCGTATCTTTTTGTTTATTTTTGTTGACCTACTTTCGGTTTTCAATTTATTGCTGCTGACTGAGTTGACATCCGGAACTGACACTTCAACAGCACGTATTCCAGGTCAAACTCTTCATGATATAACTTTCGTAGCAATCTAACAACTCATGTGACCTCCAGCTCGGAACACAAAATGCGTGATTTCCAGGTGATTTCTAAAGCCACATCGTGGCTAAAGTTGAATGGTCACTAATTACACATTTACAGAAGGTTAATTCCAATCACGAATTAGAGTTTTGACGCTGTGTCTATAACAGAAAGTATTTTGTATGGGTCTAATGTTCATTTGAAGGCCATTGCTATTTGTTCCATAGTAACTTGACCTCGTGCACTAAAGCCGAGCGACTGGTTCCCTTTGTATAAGGCTTCCAGTGGCAAACCCGTTGTCTGCAGTTCACGGTAAACTTGCATTTAAAATGTGTTCTAGCTGCCCCATCGCCGCTCCCCTATGACGTCACCTCCCACTCCTCCCTATTCCGTGTCAACATTGACGATGAGTCATCACACGGCACAGGCTAACGTGAACGACGCAATGGGATGACGTCATCCTGGCCCCCGTCTCTTTTTGTTCAGTTTTTGAGCCCCACTTTTGGTTTTTAATTTATTGCCGCTGACACAGTTGACATCCGGAACTGGCAGTTGCAAAAGGCACTCTTCCAAGTCAAACCCGTCATGATGATATGACTTTCGTTTCAATCGAATAACTCATGTGACTTCCAGCTCGGTGGAAAAATGCGTGATTTCCAGGTCTCTTCTATAGCCACGTACGTGGCTAAAAACCAAAACAACTAGAAATATAAACATTGACAGTTGAGTGGTTTGCAGATTTTAGTTTGTAGTAGAAAATATGTCCCAGAGTAAGGCAGCTGCGGGAGGATGGACTGGTTCACTGGAAATGGCAATACTTAAGGGGGGTATCAATACAAATCATGCCCCACCCACTGTTGAGCCCCTTTTCTCGAAGACTAATTATCATTGAGTCCCTCGTTTTCGCAAATTCAGCTGCACTTCATTGCCCAAGAGAAGGCATGAACAGACAGGACCCACGGAAATGAGCAAAAATCATATGACCGTCAGAAAGAGCATACTTAGTTTTTCCAAAAAACCACCGAAACCCGTCCATTATTGTCGCCTTCAACAGCGGTAAGCGGATGCCGTCAAAACATGTGGAAGGCCTTAAAAGCAAACGCTTGCTTCGCTCACCTGGCTAAAAATGAATAAACGCAATCAACATTTAATTAAAATTCAAGTGGTAAGAAATAATCTTCATGAATTAATTCTAGTTGTACCAAAAGTTTGATTACTTGTAAATTCTCGCTTAGTTGAGGCGGTTAGAATGGCCTAAAATCACGTTACTTGGAATAAAAATAAATTACTAGACATTACAGGCACTTTAGTTGGAGAATGAATGCAAGGATTTACCTCAATGGAACCAGCAGCACTCGCGAAATTAAAGGAATAGTCAATATAATCTGAGAGGGTATTAAAAACTTTCATCCCATGAACTTAACCATGCATTTGCATGTGAATTTCACAAGGTTATGTGGAGACGATCATTGCTTACACTGGTCGCACCTTGTCTTTGTATAAACAAAAATAGGCATTCTTGCATAACATTTTTTTACCTGCTCCCTTTTTTCAGCCTCAAGTATGTGCGTACCCGCCGTACCCTATGGGAATGCAGGAAGTGTGCTGAGAGAAAGTGAACCTAGGTAGAACTCATAAGTGGTTACAGTAGTGGTAGTATAGTGTCACCGATATATCAAACTTCTATTTCCTCCGTCGTGTTGTGTCAGCCCTTGTGTGTACTTTGAGCAAACAGGTTTTCAAGTGCGTGGATAGCAAGACTTCTTATTTCCTTGAAATTATATACCTGACAAGTACTAGACCACAACTTTATTCCCAACGTCCTACAGATGACTTCTATGCTTCCAGTATATGTTAAAGGAAATAAATTCTTTAGCTCTTTGTCTCTCTCACGAAGGTTCGAATTTCTTTATGTCATTCGCACTCTTTACTCGCTGCCATACTTCAGTTTCCCATGCCTTCAGATGCATCATTGAAATCAAACCGCTCCTTTTCGCTTTAGGATTCTATTCACACATTTTGTAAAAGTGCAACCCCTGCAATCTTTTGGGAGGCTACATGTGTGAGGCATTCTTTGCAAATTCGAGCCTCCGAGACTGGTGGTAGGCGAACGGAACGGTACAGCGGAAGACTCAGAGGATGGTAAGAAGTATACAGTGGACCCCGTCATATATTTTTTTCAATCGTCGTCCATCTCTTATCACAACTATTACTGTTCTTAAAACTATTTTCATAGCTCCTTTTGGAGCCCATATGGGAGTCATATTTTCCATCTACAATACGCCATTATGAAGACTAAAATAATGCCATTCTGATCGGTATGATTTATTTCGATGGCTAAATGGGTGTGCAAGAGAATTTCCGAGATAGTAGACGGTGAATGTTTTGTGCCTCATCTTCCCTTTTCTCTCACTTAGTAGACCTATGACTACGGCTGGGTTCAAATTATTCGCCCTTGCAATGATGTGTGTCCTAGCCTGAGCAGGTAATTTAGAACGGAATGAAAACAATTGCGTTAGTTTGCATAGCAGTTGGTTTTTTACATCCGCCTTTCTTCGTCTCGCTATTTCCAACTTCCAAATTAAGCATTAGTTACGTGAGCAAATACGATACACCTGCGGTTTTCAATTATCTGTGCAAGAAGGGGTTTAAGATGTGTTGTACTGAGTTTCTCTGTGTATGTGTATGCGAAGCGGAAAGATGGACAGATTATAACTTAGCTGGAGTCTCATCCCATTTTATTCCTGGTTGTTTGACTACTACCGTGTCGCTCAATTTGAGCGTAGATAAATTTTCAAAGAAAAAAGCTAAAAGCTATAAAGAGGATTGGGAGGAGGGTGACGGTGAAAGTGTGCAGAGGTGGGTGAAGTTGAAGTACGCGATCACAAGCCCGCAAGCCTGAGGAAAGATGGATTGCTGGAGAAGGGGTAAATTGGTGAGTCGGCAGCCTCAGTATGCGTTGGGAAAAATAGAAGTGTCACGATGTGAAACAACTAGAGAAGACAGGTAGGGGTTGCATCCAATGAATGTTTGATTCGAATAAAATCAATGGAATTCCCTCAAGCAAATCTAACACAACAATAGTAACAAACTCCGATGATTCTGTTGGGAGATCCATCCGGCAGATGTTCTCTGGATTCACAGCTTCCGTCTCATAGCCCTTCAGTCAATAAGTATTTCGTACTGAACCGTCCGGAATGCTTCCCACTTTGCACTACTACTACTACTCATGGATGGTAGTACTCATCTTTTCATCCATTTCACTATAATTTCATTCACATAGCAACATCTAAATTGGCTGTTTCTATTACGGATTTTCCGTCTTGAATCATTTCGTTGCATATAAGAACATAGATACTGGAGGACCACTACTTACGTTGGATGCATGCGGATGCTGACACGAAGGCGAAAAGAGTGAAGCAGTTGTGGCGGTTCCATAGGCAATGGACACTAAGTAATTCCCAAATCTGCCAGAAGTAGAAGCATGTATGGGAGCAGGTGTTAAGAAAACAACGTGCTCAGTGCCACAAAATTATCTCAGCTCTTCTTCATTTACGTCCACACAAGTTCGGATGCCCCACGGAGTATTTATGCACTCAATGACGCCGTAGGCTAATTATCATATTGTATATCTGTCTTTAATAAAAGAGTCTTACCCTAAGAAATCTGAAACTCTGTAAGAAACTCTTCACTGATGCCCCTCAAGTTATCATTATCACAGAGCAAACCCGTAACCTTGGCACTCTTATCCTTCAAACAGTAACTTATATGTAGGTAGGTGGTGTTACTAATCAACCTAATAATCTTGTTGCTCTATCTAATATGGGACAAAATGAAGAAGACACGGCATGGGAAGGATTGGCTGCATATCTTTCGCTGTAGAACCATGAGAGCTTATGGAATAGCATTGAAGTGATTACGGAACATCAACATGAATTCATACTACGATGATCCAGGCTAAACGGTTATTCTGAGAGGTAACCGTAGCCACAAGAGGGGAGGAGTTGAAGTTTTAGGAGTCTGGTCCGTTATGTGTTTCGTCACTTTGTGTGCATGTGTTGCGGTTTACCGCGCGTGAAAACAAAAAGGCTAAAGTATAGGGATACTCCAAAATATTAGTATACAGGGTGGCCCAGGAGCTGATTTACCATTTTAAACTTCAGTAAGTTTTGGAGTTGCGAAACTATGTAGACAGGTCCGATACCAATTCTGAAACCAGAATGTTGGGATAATTTTTTGACGTCAAAATCGCTCACCAATTGCCTGCAAAATTTGAACTCAGAACAAACTTTAAAAAAACATTCTCGGCTGCAATTTTTGAGAGGTTTGATCATGATGCCGCTTTTTGAATGCAAAAACACATTCTCTGAAATCTCAGCAATGTACTCCACAATTCACTGCGATCATTATTTTTGGATAGGCGTTAGAAGTTTATAAGTGGCCTGAAACCACATTGATACATGCTGAAATCGCACTTTTTTCTATGGGTTCGAATTTCTCACCCAATTGTTGAGCGAGTTTAATGTGGGCAATGTCAAACAATACCTAATGTTCTTGTTTAAGAATTTGTACCCAACGTGTCTATAGCTATACAAAACTCCATAATTTATAGAGGTTTAAATGTGTAAAACTCCTCTGGGCCACCGTTCCTCGTAATGCACGTATACATAAAACTAAAATACAATAACTGAGTGGATTTTTTACCCCTTTCGACTGCACTGCAAAGTGGTTGAGAGAAATCTTCCAAGCCATCACCTTTCTCTGTCAGCCCTCACTTGAATGACACAGAAGAGGCCAATGCCATGGCTCCCATTACTACTATGTAATCTCAGCGTAACTGTTTACTTTTATTTAGCTCATACATCAAATAAGACGTACAGATCTTCTCCAGTCCATCCGCCTTTCTTCGGCATTCATTGTCCTTGATTACTGCAAACATGACATGAGCTTCTCCTCATCGCCCCAAGTGCTCAATCGTTTCCTAAAAGAATATATTAGCAATCCTTTGGAAAACATTATCGACATCCCTCTTTCAGCTCTTTGAAATGGAGTGAATGGAGCAGCAGTTGGCTTTTTAGTACAGACCTGCCGTACGCCAGGAAATTTTAGCTTGGAAATTCAAGGAAGTGTGGCACTTGACTGACAAAGTTACACATCGCAAAGCTAATAATTTCCAATCCATTTCCTTACTTGTATGCGTAAATAAAAGGATTACCTACAACTCTCATTTGTTTCTACTACGTATTACACATGCACCATGCGAGGGTCAAGCGAATGGTAATTGCTGAGGCCATAAACTTCCCCTTCGGCATCCAATGTTTCACACTCGCCCTGTTGAAAGCTCCTGTCTCCTGTACGGAATCACACACTTCCTGAACATAAGACCTGACCTCAATGTTTGAAGGCAGCAATAAATTCTCCTCTGTTTATGATCTGATAGTGCAAAAAGTTCCTACTACACTCATTTTCCTATTTGTTTTACATACGTTCTGTGGTAATTGCTAATGTGATCCAGATGAAAAAAGTAAGGGTATGTCTGTTTATTTCATGTCAGCTAAACAGCACAATTTATTCCTTGATACGGTATCCTTCTTGCATGTTAATGGGGGGATGTGTTGAGATGTGGGGATGTTGATGAAAGAGGTTATGTAGTAAGCAAATCGTATAAATAAACGTTGATTCACCGGAGCGAAATTTCATTTGTGGAATATGGCCTTCCTCTGCTCTTCCCGCAGTAATTGTACATTTCTTCATACGCAACACACAGAATATGTTTGCCCCTGTGTGTGCACGTTATTGGATGTAAACCATACATCATATGTTGTCGGCAATATTTCTCTTGTTACTGAATCAACTTGCGTCCTTTATTGGCCAAGTTTCTTTTCCTTCCCAGAGGGCTATATCTCTAGCACGACAGAAATTCTTACAAGTGCGGATTAAAACAAGAATTTACGTCTCTGAGCATACGAACTTAATTTTTTTTCTGCATTCACACAAACAAAGTGCACTCATATTTTATTTCTCCTCCTAACGGAAAGACAACCTTGTTGGGTCTTGTTGAGAGACCGTAATATATGTAACGTGTGACTGGCAGAGGCTATTGGTGGTCAAATGTTTCTCAATTTGATTGGATAGAAATGGCTTTTCGACCCCGGACAACTAAAGGGAGACATAGTTGAAGTGGATGTTATGTTGAGTGAGAATATGAGACTCTGCTCGCAATCATAGTTGATCTTATGGTCCAATACATGCGAAGGGGATTCCCATGGCCTCGACTGACATTCGCACAGAGATAAACAAGCAATTTCCGAGACTCTCTAGATAAAAAAATCAAATTTACATACAAGCTTATTGAATTTATTAGCGAGAATGCATCGAATATCCCTGCTAACTGAGAAAATGGGTTCCCTGCCCCTTCATCTCCCCCACATGCCATTCAATATATACGACACTCATGCCATTGCCAGTCCTTTCGGTCAGAACATTATTGCTTAGGAGCACAGATAACGTATGTGCAAGTAAGGGAAAAGATACCTCTTTGCTGCTTTAGCTCTCAAGTTAGTTCGTCGCCTTCTGGGGGCTTTCCGAAATCTCATCTCTTGATGTACTACCACACGTTTATGTACACATACACTTGCAAGTAGAACAAGCTAACCATTACAGCTCTATCTAGATGGACATTAATGTGCTACCTTTTCCTGAAACAGACCACTTACAGAAAATTATTTGAGTGAATCAATGGCTAATGGCTAGTATTCTAAGTGCCTAGCTCAATATCTTCTCCACGATTAATAATCACTGAACAGACGGGCACAGATCCAGATCTGTGAGAACGACAGACCCACAGACCTGTTGGAAATAAATCTGCAATACACTGTGAGGAATGGGTTCTGTTACAATTTTTGTCATGGTTCGTAAGGACAAAAATTGTACGATCAGGACGAGGGGTACGAACCCTGATAGGGCTATTGTTTCGAATTTTCCCCACAAAAAGATTATTGAGGTTTCCTAAAATCTGCTGTAAATTGACGTAGAGTTCCAGAAAGTCCTTTTCACGGTAATTTTCTATTTAATTTACTGCTAACTTTCCATCTAAACGTACTTGGAGACACCATCTTGACATCACCGGTAGTTCCATTCTGCTACTGCTAAATTTTTAACAGACTGGTTAGGCGCTTCAAAGATATTCTTGGCCAATTCAAAAGCTTTCGGTCCGCTTTTACCGTTGGCTATCGAAATCTTTGCAATTTTCGGCCGTCGAGCTCATTTCGTGGCGGAACCAGAACCTTCCATTTTCGTAAAGCATGTGCGGAATATTACATGGTCTTGACTTTGACTCTGAAGAGTGGTTGTAGCAGACAAAAATTCTGCTTCGAGTACCGAATGACTTTTGAATCTGCCGTGAAATGGATTCTTAATTAATCGTGAGTTCCAAACTCAAAGTGGCAAGGTCAAAAACTCCGCTAAACCAAGGCTCATAGTATAAGAAGGTTATGCCGATTGCAATGCAATTGGCTTTTGCATTCTCTGTCACCCGACTCCCACACAATGATGATGTCAAAAGCCACTAGTCCAAGGGCGCGAATATGCTGCAATATGTAGCTATGAAACGTTGAATGGCTTGATCTTGTTCAATTCTAACTATTAATTACCTTTAATTCCGTTGTTCCGCTAAGATTTACTGCCGAAAGCCTCAGAAGGAAAACAGTACTCTTGGATCAAGCAAATTTATGTGAAATTTTGACTGTAAAGACGAGCCTGGAAATTATTTTAATCCAAGTCACCCGAGCATTTGTAGCAAAATTTTTATACTACAGAGTGACTGAAAACGGGTTTCAAAAGAGAACTATTAAGTTTATCACTCATAAAAGGTTAAAAGCATCAGCGATTCCTTCGGTGTTCAAGAAACGATGCAAACTAAACTTACTATAGTCGAATAAGCAAGAACCATTAGAGCCCAGAGAAAAGAAACGTCCAAGGTTGTGTAGCTCATGTGCAAGAAATTTTAAATGCCAGTTCTTCAGGTAAGTTCAGAAGTTTGCAATGAACAAAAATAATATGCGGTGTTGCAACAAGATAATTCATTTTCTATCACAGTTGAATATCGACAACTAACTCTGATGAGCAAGAATTACTCCAAAAAATTAGTACAAAGATTATTTTTATTGAACTGTATCATTAACTGTAATAATGATGAAAAGGCACAGAGTGAAGCTAGGCTAGTTCCCTTGAAGTGCCAGGACTATCGATACACTATTGAATATAGAGTCTAATTACAACTGGAGGCTTGTACTTGCCTTTTCCTTGCTAATTTTAATAAGCTCATTAATCATTTTAAAAAATTTAAGAGTGAAAAATAAATGGTTATGATGTCAATTAGCTATATGGATTTTTGTATGTTGCATACATACAGCATGACAGTGATCGCGCATGCTGACGTCTTATGTACATGCCTTCCCCCGTCCCGATCGGCGTAAACCGTCTTAATCTATGAGACTTGTGCAAAACAGGCCTCAAGCGCTGTGGAGGAAACTGGCTGGACACAACGGTTTGGGTACTGGACTAACTGGACCAAGGCTGCTATCGTGTTGAGCCACTTTTAACCGAGAGCCAGCACTTACTGCTTTTAAATGTCAAGAAGTTAGGAGCTTTAGGTTAACCTGCTGTGTGCTGTCTTTGAATTAGGAGGTGCGGTATTTTATTTAGAAAGCCTGTTTGGTTGCAACCAGTTACTCAGTCCTGTTTGTGTTTACTTTCTTTTCAACCTATTGGTCAGTAGATTTATTTTGGACATTTCTGTTAGTACTTGTTATCAGCATATTGTGAATCACAGTAGTTACATGCTTTCTTTGTGTGACGAACGTTGTTTGGGATCATTGCGTCTCAGCTCCCGCCATGTGTCGCGAGAAGTCATTCAAAATGGAGTTTTGGCTGAGCAACACGATACCAGGCTATCCAACAACCTTCCACCGAAAGCTTTTATTAAAAATAAAATTTTTAGGATATTTATTTTGCTGACGGCAAGCGAGTTCATGTTCATGGGTACGGGACATATCTGTCATACCCTGTTCCGGCACCACTGCGTGTAATCATTAGATAAATTGAGCCGTTCTACTCTACCTACGATATCTGTCCAAAGCCTCGATATTTTTTGTCAAATGCTCGACATCATTCCTAACTTCAACCGCCTGAAATTTTTGACAATTCACATATCGGCAAAATTTAGTAATGGCTCTTTGTTAAGGTAAAAAGCTGCGAAGTGTCGCCGCAGCTATGGTAATATATATTTGTCTTGACAAAGGTTCTAGTGTTCCATACTTTCCCTCACGTTCTTGCAGGTAATCTGAAACTGATTGGGCAAGAAAAGTTTAGCTTGTGGTAGCTGGCGTAAACTCCAGCCTCCTGCTACAAAAATTATGTTATAGTGTCGTTTCGCACAAACATCACAAATATAAGCAGAAAGATAAGAGTTTTGATCACAATGATTAGTTGTTCAAAGTAGCCCGTTACTTGGTCTACAAAAATGAGACCAAGTTGAGGATTCAGAACTAGTATTGTTATAAGTATCTTTTTTCGAAAATGTATCTTTTGGTGTTCCAATACCCAAAATTTGCTTCGTCAACGTGGGACAAGTGATATATCCTATGTCAATTCTGGGAGTTTCTTTATTGAACACCGCCCTAGTAACATAAACGAGATACCATTCACTATACAACTTACTGATTAAAAATTGTTTATAGCAAAAAAGCCAATATTTATTCAATTGTAGGTGACTAAGGATGGTATTGCAGCTTCATAATTACTTCAATAAAGAAATATAGCTCCGAAGGGGAGCAGGGAAGTCTTGGGTTATAGAAGGGTAAGTTTGGGGGTGGGGGTGACCCTCCCCCCAGAAAGTACCCTCCCTCCAGAAAGTATCTCCCCCAGAACGTACGATGACACATATAAAATCAAGCTTTAAAGCCCCGCGGCTAAAATCTTCAGCACCCGGGGGGAACGACAAGTGCAGAATATCAAAAAAAAATAAAACAAAACGAAAATAAATTATTAAAATAAACAAAATACAAATAAAAAAAATTATTTAAATAAAAAAAATAAATACAAATAAAAAAAATTAATCATTGGCTCTACCGCTCCTTTTTTTGAAGATTGTGGTAACAGTCGCGGTCTAGCCAATGATTATTTTTTTTGTATTTGTATGAATTTTTTTTAGTGATATGGAGATGGCAGTGGCTTCGTCCAAACTCCAATCTTGAATTGGAACTTTCTGTCAATGGGTAATTAGTGACCTCTCATTTTGAACGAATCTAATTGTTGTCGTCGTTTTGTTATCTGAGACTGGTTTATAGAAATTACCTGGCTCAGTTACTACTGTGGAAAAATTCAACCAACTTGGAGGTAACCAGGGGGTCACTAAAATGGGTTACCAGACAGGTCACTAAAAGGGGTCACCAACGGGGGGTCGCTAAGGAGTGATGGCCAGGGGGCTTTGACCAAGGGGTGGTGACCACTCTGGGGTACCAGGAAGGATGATCAAAATGTGGTGACCAAAGGAGGGTTGAGAAGCTGTGACCTTCCCAAAAGTCTTTCTGCAATATGAGCGCAAACAAAATGTTGCTATTGACGCGTTCTCATGGCAGCTTTCCTTGAAGGTACAAAATATGGGTCGGGTCACAGACGCTTCTCTCGAATGTCACATTTGGATATATATTTACGTACACGTTCCGTGGTTATTCGGTAAAGTTTGCCTTCGTTCGAACATCCCCAACATCGTCCCATAGAACCACCACCGCCAACCACACAAATCTCCAATCCCGAGCCTCCTGTTTCCCTTTCATCCCCTTAGACAACCACACTTTCAGAAAATGATTCCACATGATCGTGGCTTCCACGGTCGACGAAGTCGGGATATAATATACAGACCGCCTTAGGAATTTCCGAATGCGTGAGCTAATTAATTGCCCTAGAAGATGGAGGAAGTATAAAGAACCATCTGTAGGTCACATCGGCATAAACTTCGTGTCCATATGCCAATCCCTGTGACCTGCACACTTGTTTACATCTTTTATTGTGATTACTCATAATCTAGGTCGCTTCTTAGGCCGAATCTCGTACCCTCGAGGCTAAAAAGAGGGTGCTTTGGTGTACTGGAGGACAAAAATTCACGAACGGACATGAGTTTTTCTCTTGTATGCACCTCACATGCCATCTAGAAACTTATGAAGAAATCAGTGAAGCATTTGGAAGAAAGTTCTTTTCCTAATTAATTACTGATTACATATAATTTTAATCTTTATGCTTAATCTTGCTACTATTGCAAGAAAAATCAGATTGGGCTATTTGTTTTTCCACACTATTACTTGTTAAACAGGGAGCTTAACCGTGAAAATTGCGTTGATCTGGCTTATTTTCGAAATCAGAGTACGCTTTGCATTGCTACGATTTGTGTGGCACGACGAAGCGAATCTCATGTTATGTAATTTAATTAAAGGACTGAATATTAAGGATGGCGACATGATGCCGACTGAGACACGGAAACTAAACATGGTGGAAATACGACATTTATACGTAATCGTAAACATAGTCCTAACACACGTCATTTAGGTAACATTTTCACGTTCACGCGCGTTACGTTTGTGTAACGTTGATTTTCGCAAAGTGCCTAATAGCATGAAACAAAGTCTTATCTATATCTATAAAGTTCACAGCACTAATAAGGTGTGCGCGTTCTTAAAACTTCATTCGAGAGGGGTAGACCCGCTGTAGCACATTCCGTAAAGCTTACGTGCTCCCTACTAACCATGAGTTGATTTTAGATTGGTGTGTAGTACTAATGCAGCAGCAGGATGACAATATCTTAAACACGGGATGCGGACTGAATATATGCATAGACGCTGCGGCTATAAATTAGAGCTTTTGCTTTCTACTTGAAGAAACAAACCTCTTGAGACTTTTACTCTCTCCCTGTCTCTCTCTCTATCCCTCTTAGATTTCCCGTTGCCTTCTTTTTCATTACGAGCCCGCCTGTACTGAGATTCGTCTTCAGATTGGCTTGCTAAGAGCTTTTTAATGCTACTCTGCTGCTCGGAGGACTGAAACTGGGCGTTAAACACAACTATAACATTCAAGATAAAAACTTGTTAAACCATTCGAAGTTAACACCGTGAAAGCAAATTTTACTGGGGCCTTTGTTTTTAAAAGTAAATTTGTAAAAAGTATATTTGTTGAAAAACTAGCAGTGCAGTGCAAGGTACAAATCTACACGAATCAAATTGCGGTTGTAACACAAGAAGTAGTAGTCGCTCTTATTAACTGTTACTGAAAGCGCTAATGACATTTGTCATTTTACCTACCTCACTTAAACATAGAATTTCATTTGCCAACTGTGTCAAACCATTCATCTCAAAATTTTGTTCTGCGGACCTGCATTTTGCAACTAGGTTTTTACACACCATTCTACTACGCTACAATTTCCTTCCACAGCCTCTGATTCACTCTCTCTAGGAACGAGATCGCCCCGCTTTTAAAAACCCCCGACTGACGTCTTCGCAAGGATAAAGATAATCAATGCGACTACATAATAGTGTCACTGCTGGTGCTTGAAACGTGCTCAGTTTAAGGTTCAAAGTTGACGAAGACTTTGACCAAATTGATAGCTGCGGTTCGGTAGATTCTCCTCACCACTGCATTCCTGCCCTTTGTAACATGTCCACATACATATAAACTGCCCCAGACGCCTTAGTCATCCAGCTGTGGCACTTTGTTATGTATAATACAGCGGCACACCACTCATATAAATCATGGTCGGAGGAGATGAGCTAAACTAGCTCTTGCCGACACCTTCTCATCAGATATATTACATTGAGGCTAAGTAAGCTCCAAACAGGAAGCCATTTACCCTGCCGAAATATGGACATGGTAAAGAGAAATTTGTAGACGACTCTCAAATGTTGATGATGATGTGCTTGTATTCCAGTCAAAAAATAAGGTCGGAGTCATTCTATTTATATACTCAAACTCCCTACTAGATCAGAATACAAAGCATCATCAGAATAATCCCGTCCACAAGTAAGCATTTACCTGTGTCGTGACTTTGAAATGTCAACAAGTCGACTGGTAGGATTTAGTGTTATCGGAAACGAAAATAATTTCAGTCAGCTCTGTTCTGAAAATTTATCTGCATCTGTTTCATGTTTTGTGCGCTGTAAAACATTTCAATGATCATGATGACGGTACCGGCGAGTAAGTAATGTTGCAACGTGTAGATTTCAGCCCATGAGGTTCAATTTCCTCTCACAAACCGTCTGGTCAAGTTTATGGGTAAAAGTAAATTTGGCAGTGTAAACTTTCTTCGTCGGAAACACCCCAGTGACAGGTTTGCGGCTTGGCGGTAGTGATAATGGTGAGTTGAAAGGACATTAGCATGCAGCACGAGCTGGGTAATAATAGATTACTGAGAATACCAATATGAATGCAATATATTTTGACCATAGATACCAACGAGAGATCCGCAGAAGGCAGTTCGTACTTGCCCAACTCTTAGTATAATGCCTTTGCATTAGCTGCGCTCA
This sequence comes from Deuterosminthurus bicinctus, assembly GCA_034698825.1. Taxonomy (NCBI): domain Eukaryota; kingdom Metazoa; phylum Arthropoda; class Collembola; order Symphypleona; family Bourletiellidae; genus Deuterosminthurus; species Deuterosminthurus bicinctus. Next base: position 199,088 of record JAQIWI010000002.1, read on the forward strand.
ATGCTCTTCCTTTCTGCTGGGTTTCTTGAATTGGTGAAGCTTCTACATGAGATGTAATAACTACGTATAAGATATGTGCATCTATGCTGTAAACCACTGGCAGCTCACCGTTCTCGTTTCCAGTGTAATTTATCCAGCCGGGCTGAGAAGAAAGAGCGATTTGGAATGCGCCTCACTCGTCACACCAATAGAATGAATCGTGAGCATCCATGTTTGTGAGGTCGGATGTTACGACGACTACCACTTGAAACCCAGCAGGTGTCCAGCATCGACTGAGAGACTTTGAGAGTAAGCTCTGAATACACTCACACAAACGCACACGAGCACACACTAGATGATAAAGTCGGGTAGCTCCGTTCTACAGCTTTCACACACGTACATATACAGCTGTCAAAGTTGGGTGTAGTCTCAAGGCGTTCATTTGTGATTAGCTACATTAAATAAGCTGATTATACCACAGGAAGCCAAGCCTCTGGCGCGTACTTTTGATACTTCCCAGCTAATAATCGCCTCACACGTCTAAAGATTCGAATGAAGTATTACGAAAAGTATATAATCACAGCTATGACGATGATGAAAACCATACGGCCCGAGACGGAGTAACTGAACTAGATGCTCCATGATCTTTGGCAGGGTTGTAAAGATTCAGTATCATCTAAAGAAATTATGGAGGCTAGCCATTTTAATTTTCTGGTGAGGTGATACAAGTTGGAAAATGATTTATAGCTCCGTTCGGTCGCCAGAAAACATTTAGATAATGACGAGGAAAAAAGAGAGGCATGTTTTCTTTGTTATCTATATTGACCTGATGATTGGAACGCATTGAAGTTCATAGACGGAAGGCAGAAAACGGAACGGTGGGTGATAATACATGTCGATAGGTTTCCATTATACGTAAACTTGATGGAGCTGAAATTAAATTGATGTTGAATATTTTGTTTTGAGTTTCTTCTTCTCGTAAGTTATCGTGAAGAACTGTTTTAGTGGAAGCTAAGATGCAGAGTGAGATGGTCGTAGGGTATGGCAGGGAAACTGTCGAAAATTTGAGCAGATGTGGCGGTGGAGAGAGGGATAGTGATTGAGTCAATTTATCGATGATTTAAGGATTTTTAAAGTAGGGACGGAGGCTTATTGTTGAAAAAGGACAAGATAAAATGTGGCTGGTTCGTGGCCAAGAAACTTTCCAAATAGCTTCGCTTTGATTGAAGTATTTGGATTGGATACAAAAACTCTATACACGGCCTGCCTGAATTACCCCATTACAGTTCCCTCATGATCCGCACCATTCTATATGCATTCATTTCTTTCTTTACATAATGCTCCTTCATGTGTTTCTCTACAGCTTCAGTGACGGAGTCCTTTCTACTTCTCAGGAAAATTATTATTGTGGTTAACTACCCCTTCTACTCCTTCCCGTTCTTTAGTAAGTGCAAAGATGTCGTAGATGATAGCATATTCAAGTTTATGGTACGTTTATGGCATACAAAACGTGTGGGCATTTGTATATATACTTAGAATTTGTGACTTCCCATGGATGTTGACCAAAAGACAGAAATGTCTCGGGAGACTTCATATGTCCTTGGTCTCCTTTCCCCCTTCATCCAGCCATTTAGCTCATGCAGCGTGCAACAGAATGAGAGACGCTCTATAACCCAATGCAATGTGGTATGCAATTGTTCTAGTGTGCGTACACAATGGCGGCGAACACAGTTGAGGAAGGTATACTTTGCAGACGGCTTCCACTACTAAAGACAACCGTACTGTCTTAGAGCCTGGAAAATTGGGTGAAAGTGGACTAAGCTCTACACTGAGGATTCCAGAGATGGCAAGTGACCGACCGACTATAAGTGTATACAGATGTCATACTATGAATTTAACTTCCATAGTCATGAATGCATCAAGTTTAAGCGGAGAACTGATTCGATTAACTTTGTACTTACACAAGGACACAACGAAAGCATTTACTGGAAATTGGCGGCGACAGAACAACCCCATAGCTCTCCTCTCGTACATTCCCAATTTCATATATTACCCACAAGCACACTTGGTTGGCTTACTAGCCGATTGCATGCTGAAAAAAATAAAGGAAAAATCTAAGTTTATGCATTCTTAAGCGGAAGGAGAGGAAACAAAGGATTCCGAACGCACACGAGAGCAGAGTATTGCGTTCGTAGGGAAAAGTAGGCAATGTATGACTTCCTACCTCCTCTGTGAACTTCCTCCAGTCTCCCTCTCCGTCGGTCTTCTCGTGGTGCCGCATTTAAAAGCGACAGATGAATTCTGCAAATAGAATGGAGACAGGAAAGCAGTTAAGGATGATGCAGGAACCTGCTCGATCTCGGTAATATAACGGCCTGTCATCTTCTACAACGTCTTTTGCTAAGAACTGTCTCTCCAAGTAACAAAACAATAGTAGTACAGTTTTCTGACCGCTTTCTTCACACATCCTCTTCCTCATGACTATTTTCGATTGTACTGCAACATGCCGCCACATCATCATCCATATTAATAATCAACAAAGGATGTCCGAGTAATAATAAATATTTCGTACTCTTTTGCGCTAAATCCGGTTTGGGCACCTGTACACATGCGTGAGCTCTAAATTTCTGACGCAGCGAAAACTGGCAATTTTTTTTTGGCTTTTTGTCGTAGTCCAAATGATACTGAACGGCGCTTTCGATAGCAATAAAACATGTAGGACCATCTAAAACATCACAATGCGGTTTAGTTTGTGCATCTTTACAACCAGAACTGTGGAGATTGTACTCTCTAGCTTTTTCCTAAGCCATTTTCCTATACTGTTCTCTTTCATAGAATCAGACTCCGATTCATAAAAGGAGGTCATCTTGATTCAGAGCATTATGGAAGGAGTAAAACTGATTGTATACTTCTCCTTCCTACATATCGTAATACATAAAATATTCTCCTATATTTCTCAATTACATAAAGCTCGGTTTGAACGGTTTTGCAGCAGCGGTGTGTGTGTGCTGGTGTACAACTCTTGACAGTTTTAGTCACAGGAGCTCGCTCTCGTAGATTTCTGAAGCCGTCCAGATTATGTGACAGCTTCCTCCTAACGCTTGGACAGATCGAAAGCATCGTCCGATTTTCATCAGAGTAGGGCCATGAAGAACACTGGAACGTGCATTTTTTACTCGTCAGGCAGTTTTAGCGTTCAGAAAGGCGGTGTCCTTTTTCTTTGTGCTCTCATACTGGAATAGGTAGAAGAAATGAGTCATGCAGTTCTGAGAGGCGCATCAATACTATCATCGGGTTTATTCATTTGGTTATTATTGTAATTTGAACTTAATTGGAAAGGACGTATGCAACTATGCAAAGTCCTAATAAATAAATAAAAAACTGTCATCGGGTTTGTATACCCACTCTCACCATCATCACGCAGTTGGAATAGGGTCCCATCCATCCACCATAATCACCATGTCATTTATGCACATTTCGTCAATGTGGGATTTCCTCTCGTTGTTAAACGGGGGAGTTTTAAATGGAAGAACGTCTATTCTGGGTAATACGCAACGCAAAAATAAATCCGCTCCAGGAGCTAGGCAGTCGCTGCTCCCGTGGCTGCCTAACTCCTGGACGAGGGATTTTTACAATTTGCGGACAACAGCGCTTTTATAACAAACGGATGCATGTCTCCCTGGTCCCTGCCGAATCAGTAACGCTATGCCAATGACCTGTTTGATTCCCAATTTGATAATTACACTTAACAGCAGTATTAAATAATTCTAAACAATTACTACGCCACTACGCGGCATTAGAGAAAACTTTGATGGGCCAGGGCAGGTCTGCAGTCATGCAACGAATGTCATCACCGTTAAATTTTTTCACTAGTATGTTCCCCAGTGGCTTACTTGCTAAAAGCTTGGATTCTTAAAATATCTGTATGCAGAGTCCATAGCGAAGTAGAAGCTACTATGGTGTCGTATCCAGCTCTATGACTGTCAGACTTCACGCCAAAGACTTCCACGACAGATGAGGCACTGGTTGTATTTTTGGCGCTATCGTCGCAGTAAATTGTAGCAATAAAAATTTCATCCTTGGGCCCTGTCGAGCATTTACTACGAATTCTTTTTTCACTTCACATGCACTGTATAGCATCCTTTCCTTGCAGGCACCTCAATCAGGGTGATACTTACATGAGGATTATATATGGCCAGTCATTACACAACCCAAGAATTTCTCTCACTGGTAATATCGGAGCCGTCTGGTGGCATGGACTACTTAGTAATGAACCAGAAGTGGCCACTATTGTCACCATGATTTTTGAAGCTCATCATTTTAACTCTTCTCCCGTACATAGACAGGACAGGGACGGGTGTGAGCACTTTGAAAGGTATGCCCTTGGTCTACGATTTACACTAACTCTTTTTATTGTTGCCGTCATCGCTCGAGTTTTATTTCGATGGCCATGGTTCCCTCACTCTCCCCTCCCAACTACCCAGAAACTCATAACTGGAACGATAGAGATCATTGTGAGCAGGCCATCTCGATTCCCGTAAGTGAAGATAATAGTGAAATTAAGCACGATTATATTGCTAATTTCCCTACAGCTGTTTTTTTCCTTTCCTTGTGCATCCGTCCATTTTACCATTGTCATGTATTCTAGCATATACCACCTCTTGCTCCCACATGCCGTAGACTTTGTTTGAGTGAATTTAAGTTCTGCTGCACTCGTCAAAGTTTTCCCTCAAGACAGCTGTGATCAGCACACCACTACCAGCAATAACGTTTGTGGTCTAGGGAATACATAGATCGTATGAAATGTTCTAGCCTCATGCACGGAATCTTCCAATCAAAACATGACATAAGAAAACCTTCTTGCGCTTCTCATCATTCTTTATTGAAGATGTATCCTTTTGATGTGATTCACACTGCCATGGGAATGGCTACAGGAGGAAAATTTATTATCTCACGCCTTAACGAGGCAAGCTCTGTACTCTTCAACAGGGGTAGTGTGTGCGTGAGACAATGGCGATGATAGGGGGCTTCAGTAACTTCATGCATGCGTGTCTTAATTGAACCGTCAAGATCAAGGCCGTCTTTCTCAAGTAGGCTGAGAGGTACACCTAAACAGACGTTTCACTAGCATGCGATGAAAGGCCTCCAATTTAATATCTTCCTTTTCCACCAGACAACTGATAATTAGACCATAAGGAAGAGCAGGGTAATGTGGCTCGGTGGTACATGTTCTTAGGCTGTAAATTATATGGGAGAAAAAACTAGAGAAAATCGATTGAAGAACCGCTGAGTGGGTAAAGAAAAAGGAGAGTAATGTGTAATGGTAATATTTCCCATTGCTACGTCTTTGGGTGGGAATGTAGGGGGGTCACAACGACGTCCAAGATCGTAGCTTGATAGGAAGCTTTGCGTGTACAGTTAGTATTGCTGGGAAGTAGGGCTATCACTTATACGCAGTTCATTCTTTAGAAACTATTCGTTTGGGGTATGACACATGGGTACTAGCGGAAGGACGTTGCATAAGTCGCTTATAGAACTCTTACCGTTACTTCGCTGCCCATGGCCCAGTCACTGCTGAAACAATAAATCATGTGAAATAAGGTTTTATCAAACTCCACGGGGTGAAATTCAGACCCGCCGCAGCAGCGTAGGGACCTATAATCTATGTCGTCCTGCACGAATGCATTCAAGACCTCACAGAACGGTCAAAGATCAGCAAAAAAAATTCTCCGGATAAAGAGAGGAAGAAGATATGTACTAAGTTTTTCCAATCCAATTTCCCCTACTGCCTCCTTCATCTTTTCACATAATCGTTATCACAGGAGAGTGTCACCGCACATCCTCACGCCATTTCTTTAGATGTGCCCAAAGGTGTTACAGTAATCTGCATCGTCCCAACCTTTACTGTTCCTTCAGTATTCTTTCGGTAGTGCCCCTTTGTCTGTTACCTCTCTGCCTCTCTATAATGAATGGTGAGCAAGGGATTAAGGGTATCATCTGACTGAGTTTTAGTCAATATAAATATTCACATGTGATCAGAGTGAAGAACCTACTTACAAGAACAGTCGTCTGTTGCAGCAATAGTCCTATAACATGTTATGAAGCATCCAATAGTCTCCTCTAAGTACCATTATGACCCTTATACGGGCAAACTTCGAGTCAGGTTAAGACAGTATTGTAGACTTCGGAAGGGGCACAGCTATGTCATCCACGCATGTGACTTACATGTAAGTTATGGACATACGTACGCACAAGCACTGGCAAGAATTAGCTCGTAGGACGGTCTGAATCGCAAGAAAAACTTCAATAAATCTTTACCATGTGTCTAGGTTCAGTGATACAAACTTTTTGAACTTTTCCTAGGGAGTACATACGCAATAGTGGTACGTTGCTCTAGTAGGATTACTACAACTTAGTCTTTTTTAATCTGGCCAGTATCCTGCTCGGGAAAAATTGGCTCCCAAATGTTCCCAAAATTTTTCCTCCCAAATGTGCCATTTCCCAAAATCTAGAAATACAGCGTATTATGGAATTTACGGAGTTTACAAATAATTGCCAATTGTTGCTTTTTACCTAGAATCGTCTCGCGGACAGCATCCACAACTTTCGAAACCCCGCAGAGAATGAGAAATACTTCAAAAATAGGCCAGATTTTCTCTTGCCTATAAGAGATTCTCTCGAAATAGTTGCAAGTAACAATATTTTGATCATTTAGATTAACCTAGACTAAATCAGATTAACTTTAGTACATAATCTAGACGGCACACATTCGTCGGGGCATAACACAAAAGCATACACAATCCCAAATCGCAAGTAGGTCCATAATCACTCCCATATTATCAAGTTGTACCTACAAGCCATGAGCGGGGTCATAAACGCGGGGAATAAATTCATTTTGAGCACACAAGGGGTAGTGGAAGAAGTTGAACGTTGGAAATTTATGTGCGGGACCGGAGACAGGGCGTGAGCCCCGAAACAGGTAGCTCATCTGACTCAGCCAGCTCTGAAAAAGTCGTTTGCAAGTGGAATAAGCATGGTTTTATAGCCCTTTTTGAGTGTCGATGGCAGATATTGCTACTTACTTCGAACTTGCGGGGATCCAAGACGTCATGCTAGGTAAAATGGGAGGGATACTGTCGTAGAGGGCTGTCAACATTGAAGCGAATGCTATTCCAGGGTTAGTATGTGGCTCACCAGACAAAGCTAGAAGTGTTTCATCCTGGACACCTTGTCTTCCACCATACACACACATATTATCAGCCACGCTGGCTTAGGACCTCGTGTACGCATCCCCACAAGCCAAATGGATCGCGATTGGATGTGCAAGATTTAAGTGCTTAGTAGCAGTAAAAAGTTAGTGCCATTATTTGAACTTGCAGTAGAGGATTAGGCATGTGTCCAAAACGAGAATTGAAAAAGAGGAAAGGAAAGCTGCATTTGAAATTTGAAATAAAAGAGATTTTATTTTACTTGCGGTTGCGGTAAATTCCGGAAATTGCTACTTTGCATGAATCAAGGAAAGCTGTGGAGCTTGTGAGAAGCTTCTGTCATGCCATACATATTCCTAACCGGAGGATTTTGGTCATTTTTGGACCAGTAACTTAAACCAAGATAGGTAAAAGGGGTGCAGACAACCACGACGAAGGAGGCAAGGGAGACTGTTGTTACACGAGGAAGAAATACGGAATGGTTATTGCAATGACCGTCTAACTGAGCTGTACCTCAATTCTACACACAAGGAACTGAACAGAAGCAAAGTGAGAAAATGTGAGAGGGAAAGTTATAGGGCCAGGACAGCAGGCCGCCATAGTCCCTGAGGTCATAAAAAATTTCATATTCTCAGGCTTTCACAGAGAAACTTTTCAAATATTTTTGAGGGTTTCAAGGACTGATAAGTGAAGTTGTCGCCATGATTGAATTCACAGCATACGGTACGGTCCGAATATACGCGAACATATTTAGCCCTAATCAGCATACACAATTTTTATCTCTGTCAGTTTCACTAATGGAAATGCTAAAACACCGCTGATACAAAGATACCACCTATTTAACTTTCCTGTTGTTGCCCACGACCATCGTGCTCCATGTTTTAATGCCATTTTTTGTCCAAGATTTTTAGAATTTCTGTGAGTCTTATTGGAAAATCATTTCGGTTACATCAACTTAAATTTAATGAAATTGCTGGAATTCTATGAAGCGACTTTTTTGTTCGCACAAAGGGTGAAATTGACGCAGGTGACTTTAACTGATACGCAGGTTCACCTCCTCTATTCACATAAATCAATGGTATAGCATATCTGCACAATACGTCCAGTCCCTCCAGTAATTTTGCGCCTCTGAGCGAACTAAACTTTAGATTTATTTGGCTTCGCTAATATTTGTATTGACAGGACACGATCGTTACTTCTACGCCGAATACGTTGGGTATTTTTTCTGTATGTCTGTTTTCTTTCGAGAGACTAACCGCTCAAGCACTCCACTATCAAACTTTCTCAAATGTGTCAGGTGTGAAAGGAGCCAAAAGTACGAGTTTCTACTACTAATTAGGTTTTGCTCGATTTTAAAGAATAACCAAGATGACTGGAGAAAATATTAAATTGAGTGTGAGCTCCATGATTTCCACGCGACCTGATTTCCAATTTGTTTAATTTCTTCGACGACGAACTTATACCCTCTGATATTTTGATCAATGGAAATGCTTAATAAAGAAACATATGCTCAGATCCATAACTACTACTGCTAATTCCACGACAATACGAAGTTAGAAGCGTCCATAGGCAGTTCAGCATTTCGTTAGATTTGTATTGACTAAACAACTCATCGCTTAAAAACAAAGAGGATGCATTTGTGTCGTGCATTCATGTCAATATTCCGACAGGACGGATAGTGAAGTAGACGAATATCTTTCTAATGGAAAGTTCAGCTGCAGTGTATATGAGCCAATGTTTCGGTATCATTTGTTATAGTGGCGCTGGAACCGGGTATGACAGATATGTCATACCATACCCATGCACTCGATTGCCGTCAGCAAAATTAATATCCTAAAAATTTTATTTTTGATAAAAGCTTTCGGTGGAAGGTTGGATAGTCTGGTATCATGTTGCTCAGCCAACACTTCATTTTGAATGACTTCTCGCGACACATGGCGGGAGCTGGGACGCAATGATCCCAAACAACGTTCGTCAAACACAAAGAAAGCATTTAACTACTGTGATTCACAATAGGCTGATAACAAGCACTAATAGAAATGTCCAAAATAAATCTATTGGCCAATAGGTTGAAAAGAAAGTAAACACAAACAGGACTGAGTAACTGGTTGCAACCAAACAGGTTTTCTAAATAAAATATCGCACTTACTAATTCAAAGACAGCACACAGCAGGTTAATCTATAGCTCCTAACGTCTTGACATTTAAAAGCAGTAAGTGCTGGCTGTCGTCAGTTTAAAGTGGCTCAAACGATGGCAGGCTTGGTCTAGTACCCAAACCGTTGTGTCCAGCCAGTTTCCTCCACAGCGCTTGATGCCTGTATTGCGCAAGGCTCATAGATTAGGTTACGCCGATCGGGACGGTGGAGGGCATGTACATTATGCCCTAAGTGGTATGTACATTATATGTATGTATATGTAAATTATGTATTAAGAAGACGTATGACGTGATATCATAGCCATTTATTTGTCACTCTTAAAATTAGCAACGAAAAGGCAGGTACAAGTCTCCAGTTGTAATTAGAATCTATATTCAATAGTGTATCGATAGTCCTGGCACTTCGAGGGAACTCCATGCATCCTAGTCTAGCTTCACTCTGTGTCTTTTCATTATTATTGCAGTAAATGAGACAGTTCAATAAAAATAATATTGAATTCCAATTTGCCATGAGCCGGCTCAAGTATATTTCGAGCACATTGTTTGAAGCCAAGAGTTCAGAACACGTGTCTTAATAGTCCAAATTTGACCTCAGGAGGGAACCACAACATTATTGCACGTACTCATTGTGCGAATAACGCCAAAAAACAAATCGCAATCAAAACTACTTCGATACAAAGCATACTTTGGCTCTTTAAAATGCGAAGGACCTGTGCGGGTCAACGCATGGAGTAGCAGGAGGGTACTTGATGAAGCACTGAAAGAGAAATTCTAGGTAGTATTAAAATTAAAAAATTACATGGGGATGCTTGACACGACCTCCTTTTTTTGACGAGAAGATTTTTCTCAAAATGGAAGGATTTGACCTGTCGACTGAACTGCACATTCGATAACTAAAAATTCAGACCTATGTTTATGTGAAATAATCACTCCGATATCCTGAATATTTCCTAAGATATCGATGTTCTCATCTCCGAGTTCAATTTCCCCGAATCATCCTAGCTTGCTTATTTGGACGAAATTTTTGATTAAGACTCTTCTAAAGATCCCTCTTTAGTTGGCTTCGCCTAGGTTCGAGGCATTTTGAGTAATTTAAGCTAAGAAGTAAATTAAATTTACGGCAATTCCATGAGCAAACGCACTCACAATCAATCGCAAAGAAGTTGAAACTTATCAATTACCGCGTTGGCGTGTTTCGGCGCAAGAAAATTGACGCTCGTTTTAGGCGCAGCGTCATGGCACTTTTGGGTTTTCAGGCAACGCAATTGCGTCAGTGCACCAAACGCACAAAGTTTGCGATATCACAAGCCTGGCTGGCAATTTAATAACTTACGGAATTTTTACGTCATACGAATGGCGCCAATTCTGAAACTAGAGGTAATTATTTGACGTAGCCCACATCAAAATCGTTCGGCTTAAAAATTCAAACACCAATCCAATTGTTGACCGGTTTGGATGTGAGCTGCGTAAAAGAATCGTCTCAAGCCTCTGGTTTCAGAATTGGTTACCGCCGTACCTATGACTTCAAAACTCTGTAGCTTCAAGTGTAATCCTTCCTCGAGGCGATATTTTGAAATCGTTTATTCCTGCAATCGCATCATCCTCTATACTACAGCCTAAAAACGCGTTGGCAAGTAAGAAATTATAAGGTCCATTATTGTGGATGCAAAATATGTAAAGACCGACGCCTCCGAGGTCCTAGGACCTGCATCTTCGTGAATTGAGTACCTAATAGCAACCCAAGTTACAAGTACCTACAGCCGCTGAATAAAAAGTTCTAACTTTATTTGTGTGGATAAGTAATCATAATAAATACAGTACTTAGGCCTTCTCATGTGATCCACGTGACGCCTAATAAGAACTTTTAGTGTGATTTAATTGCTAATAAAATAAGAAATTGTTGCGCTACAGCTGAACTGGCAATGAAAATTCTGAAATCAGAATGCAATAGCATCATATATCGTGACTGTACAACGATCATGTTAACTTGCTGGACATGTCTTGCTATACTTCATTGTCAGCCCGTTTTCTATTTGTGGGACGGAGGGAGTAGGGAAATGTGTTTTACATCTAGTATGCAAGTCTTTTGTATGCGGTTTAAATTTTACGGGAGGCCCTCGATCATGGAGCTGGCTAGTAAATACTGCTCGGACATGCAATACCCATCTGATTGGTTAAAATGTATGAAAAAGATCAGAGCCTGATCTAATATATATCTACCGTCTCACAAGAACTTTTTGCCACCACCCTCCTTGTTGGAGATTGAACTCCAATTACTTAGATGACTGTAATTTGTGTAAACCTGGATTGCGGGTGCTGAAATTAATACCAAAATGTTCACCATGAAATTCTCTATAACCTACTATGTTTCATTGAGTTTGGTCGAATGAGTGATTTAAAATAATTAGCCTTTAAGTTTCTCTCATATAACCAGCGAAGGTATAGGTATGTATATACCATGTAAATCAAGTAGTAGTGAGATAAAAGTGCCGATGTCTATGTTATCTCTATGATTTTGCTTATGATGATGATTCTAATGCTAGTTTTAGTCACCTTTCCATGTACTCTATATTTCACACCTATTTTACTACAATGAAGCTTGCAATACTGTGCCCTATATTGTAAAGATTAACTTTGGGTTATCCCATCGTCACTCCTTTCTAATCCTTTAATTATTCTAAATTTACCTAACCATAGTTTTCCTCTGAAACGACTTACTTTTGTCTCTTCTGAATTGGTTTTTTAACTCGCTCCATTTTTACTCATTTTTAAAACTACTATTTAGTTATTGGCACAACAATCCCTCGACCAGTATTTTCCATCAACATGCATAGTGCATAAAGTGTTCACTCCATCCTCCATCCCAAGTTACCCATCCTACGCACATACACTCTACTAGACCACTTGACCGATTTGAATGAAACGTAGCTCTTTTGAAAGCCAGAGTTTCTGCATGACGTTGGGTACTTCATTTTTCAGTACTATCCGCTCATCAAGTTTAAAATCCGGGTTGAATCCAAAAACAAAGTCTTTTTTCAAAATTTCAATAATTTGAATTCTTTCGACGCCATCTCCTAGACCAATTGGCAAGTTCACTGTTAGGTGGTTCATTCGAAAGCTAAATAGAACTCTGGTTACATAAGAAAGAGTTTAAATTTTTTTTTAGAAAATTTCAGACCAACATGGTCGTGTGACCACCACCACACCACTTAACAGATTTGCATTTCGGCTCAGAACGGCAATCTGACTCCCGCAATGCCTTAAGCCTTGTTCATAGTAACCCTCATGCGTTGCTTATAACGTCACGATCACTTACCTCTAATTAACATATAACTTGATTGGATTCACAGTCTGCATTAATTCATGCTTCATGTGCGCTTCTCTTCCTCCTCACTTGCGCATCGATTTCTTCTGCGCAAAGTATGAAAATGCGCCAAAAATTGAACTGGTTCAACTTTTGGAGGAAGTGAATATGAGGTGAGTATTAACCGCAAGTAAGTGAAGAGGAAGGGAAGAAGAAAATGAATTGAACCTCGCGCGAATGTTTTCGCGAAAAGCAAAGTAAGAAGGCTTTAACCTTAACTACACAGACATGTCAATGCCCCCCTTTTCTCAAGTTTGCATGTGTCGCACTTCAAAATGCTCGCATGCTTCGTGCGAGTAAACCTCTAATATTTACCCTTTAACGCCACGGAACGTATTCGCTACGTTGGCCCATTGACATGTTGACTTGACTAACATCAGTTGCAGAAATGCACCGTGCAAGACCTTGACATCACCCCAGAAATGGAAAGCATTTGTTAACGCAAATTATAAAAATTCATCATGGTAAACACAACGCAAGTGAGCAGGATGAAAACTGAAAAACACTGAAAAGAGAGTCCACGAGCTCACACGCATTTAGATTGAATCGTAGAAATCACAAAATTTCTTGTGCAACGTTTCGACCTTCAGCCTTTCTCAAGTACGGATGATCGAGTGATGATTTGTAGCCAATCATTTCCTTCCATCCTCTCCTTCCTTCAAACCTCAACCTCTCCTTGACCTCTGCGCGATGGAAATCTCTGCAATTATTTGCACGAAGAAAACAGGGATGCTGAGGGATAGTTTGTGCTGCCATGAGGGTGAGTTGTCTAGGATCTTGTTTTCCAGGGGACTAGGGGGAGAGGGGCATGAGGGCTGTACTGTAGCCGGTGATGCTTGTGCGTGGTCGGTGGACGGTGACCGTGCATACGTCTCCCGGAACACCTGACGGTAACCAAAGGGCCGAACTCTCACTCCGTCCTACTGGGGTGCCTGCTCGGCGTAGCCCGGCGGTATGAGCGAAGCCTCAGTGTGACGGGTGTGGAGGAGGACAATAGGCGAAAGCCTCGGTAGACCTGTGCCGGCTGGCGGGGGTACCCCAAATACCTTTACCTTTAAAGCGAACCACTCTACATACGTTAGAGCTAATTACCGGAGTCACGTTGGAGTTAACTTTTTTTTCAGGTTGCAATGAACAAGCTGGGTCCATTTAGGATAATGTTTCTTTTGTTTTAGCTATCAGGACATCCGTAGGACGCGGGCTCCACTAGTTTCATGCGTTTAGTATTTTCAACATCTACATGCTTCTAGGAATAAGCAATGGCTTAATAATTCCCGTACCATATTTCGTCCAATGTAAGAGGTATTGAGTACACATACGATAGCATAGTCGCCTCGCCATTCTCTTTCTACATGTCTATTTTGTATCTACAGATCAGCAGATACTTCATCGTAAGTAGTAAGAGTACTATCATGTCGAACTAATGCCATTATTCAAGTTGGAATACACACTTCATATTATCCATCCCATTACCTTACATCTCGCATACAAGCGGGGCGCTGCAGACGCTATCGTTTCTCACAACTACTAAAATGTTTTTCACCGCCAACTTGCTGGCAGAGCTTCATTGATTTTTCTAACATGCAAGTCGGAGAAAATATTAACCTTAAAATTTAACTCATTTTTCCAGTGTATTTTTAGCGATTTCTCCACTTGCTCTACTCCTCCAGTGCACCGACAAGAGCACAGGAAATATTTGCAGACTTGATTTGAAAAGATGGCTAGCGGATGTGTGAAGTAGACATATCTAAATGTGTGTTTAGGGTGCTGAAGTTCTTGATCGGAAGGCCCTGAGTGTGTCAGTACAAGACTGGGAGAGACACACTGCGTCTCTACTCTACCAATGTATTTTGTATTAATACTGTAGTAGACACCGTCTACAGACATACCATTCAGTATAAAATTTGGAATGCATAACAGGTAGCCACCAGTAAAACCACCACAGTGATCGTTTGGTACCAATGGAAGGAATTGAACGTGCAGTTTAAACAGAGAAAATTGTTGAGGCTCAGTTCTTTGTTCGATGCGCTTATGTGCATGTATGTGTGCGAATTCTCCACTCACGAATGCTTGTATGCTATGTTGAATGAAATGTAATCCATTCGAGAGATATGGCTTCCAGACTTGTGATTGCTAACATGTGATTATTTTTTTCTCTTCCTCTCTTCCAAGATTTCCTCCATGTCCTTTCTTTCATCCTCCTAGTTCTCCTCCCTGCCACTCTTCTTCATACTCTTTACTTTAGTGTCCCTGGAAGCTCTCTCTTCGAATTTACGTCCCGGGGATTGAAATCCTCAGAGGATTAGTGCGGGTTTTAGAGGGAGGGGAACAAGTTGAGATTTGGTGGAAGCTGTAGATATGAAATAATCGTAAGTAGAGTAGTAAACTGCGGGAGGATCATCATGTTAAATCTCTAGTATTTCCATATGTTCCTGAAATGTAGAATTATTGTTAGATTTAGGCAATAAAAATGTTGAAGCCATTTCTTTCCATTGTGTTGTACGTAAAAGACTGGGTGCTAGTTTAAGTTAGAGGAGACACAAACATTCACGGACTGTCGCATATCCTCAGAGAATATGAGTGCCGCCGCCACAGCGTCCACATGACCCACCATTAAAGTGGCACATGAAATGGATCTTTAACAGTAAATCCAAATAGCCGTTGAACTTTCATATTTATGATTCTGTTTGTACCCAGAAGAATTTATTTTCTCTCCGCCTGCTGTGTTTTATGTCTCTGCTCTCTTTCTTTTTATTGCATCATTTAGGACCATATCATTTGTCAATTTATATTCCATGCCTAGATCAAACGAATGCTGCATTTGTGTACTGGCAGGGTAAGGATGTTTTCACGCACGTTCCTGTATGTAGAGCAAAGTTCCAGCTCTAATTTCACCACCAAATGCGCTGCATTTTTAACGGCACGGCACGACAAACCCGCACACATTCAGCGATGTTGTTTTCTTGCGGAAGGAAAAGACGAGGACAGAAGATGAAGATGATCATGCTGTGGGAATCAAGAACCATTGTTTCTTCAGAACATATGTAGAAGACATTGAGCGTTTATGCACAACTACGTTTGAACATATACACCATTTTTTGAAGTTTTTTTAGCATGAAGCAACTGCAGGCTAGGCCTGTATAATGCGTTTGGAATTCAATTTTCATGCCCTGAACTGAAAATGTAGGCCTATGTTCACCTGACATTTCCAGAATCAATTTTTCCCTTCCCTAGTAATGATAACCAAACATTTGAAATATCTAAGATTAAGTCTTTGCATTTAAAATTTTCAAAACATATTGCATTTTCAGTGAATTTTTAAAACGTGTCGTTGTACTATTCAAGATCCAATCCAGTTTTCTTCATCCACTGGTGATTGGCAAAATTATTACATTCTTCAAGATCCCCCGTTCAATTCAATGATCGTAGAAATCCTAGCATATTCAACGACACGCTGGGAAAGCTGTAAAAATTTGTATTGCCGAAAGCTCACATGGGAAAAGCTTTATCTCTTGCGTTTTATCAACCTACACAGCAAGCAGTCCGTTCCTAACGCTCCTTTCGTAGTCTCGTCACATCAATTATCATTCGGGCGAAAAAAAACCCATGGACCTCACACTTTAATTTGTAGTTTGGCTGCTGCAATGTCTTCGGCCTCCTGTTGAGAGCTCTAACAGGTACATATTAATGCAATGTACAAAGCACATAAACTGCGCATACCGGCACTAGCATTCGGATTACATCGCTCGCCTTAGGAATTAGTGAGATCAAATGCAAGGATTTTTTTTGAGCTAATTTGAGGCGTAACGAATCCTCGTAAGTGCCACAGAGACACACAGACAGAGTTATGTACGCTTAGTGCCAGGATCTCATGCTAGCGGTGGCTGGAAGCTCATCTGTCGCACTTAATTATCCACGATGGTCCCAGGTTTCTGCATTGTAATCACAGGCTAATCACAATTTCCATGAACTCGACTCCATACTCACATATAAGACCACTCGCATAACAAATAGTCATTAAAGATTCCTTTGGAGTCTGCCAAGCCGGGTCATGGCTAATTTCTTCGGATATGTATCATTGTGTATGAGTGTCACTATGGCTTGTTAGCTATGGCAACATATGCTGCACGGTAATGTACGCTTGGAATTGAATCTAGTGACATTGGATTTATGTAACTTGCTATCCATCCATGATCCTTTAAATCTGTGCTAGTGAATGCACTGCTGATCAAACAGAGAGAAGGACGGAATGTACCGATTATGTAAGTGAAAGCACGTTAAATCAAGTCCACCATTATAACGCGATGAGAACGTTCCAGTAGTTCTTCCTCTCTCCTGCTCCCTCTCTTTCGCTTTATCCATATACTGTCTGCCCTGTAATCATCCTTTGCCTTCCATCTCTCACTGGGGTTATACTGAGTTGTGGAGTAAAATGAGATATTACAGTGTGCACTTATTTTCACTCGAGTTGATGGAAATATTCTTTTTTATAGCTACCACAAAATCGAAGGAGTAAGGCGTTCGAATTATAGTTGACATTTTACTGCAAATGGTGCGACATACAAGCGAAAGGTGCACTCTGAAAGAGCGGAGTGGATTTGCTGGATTTAAAATTATTTTTCACGGGTAACAACTTTCTCCGACAGTTTCACAAATCTTCCATCTCAAATGATCACGCTCTGTTACATAATGCATAGCGATTTCAAAGGGATTTCATCTCTAGTTCTCTGCTTGAGTGAAATTCGAAGTCTTTCGGTACTATGAGGACCTTGTAAGAAAGAGTTTCCGCCCATATACATATACTCAAGAGCTGCTTAACTGCTCGGAAAAGCTTCCCCTTGGTAATCGAATCGCCATAATTACTTCTAAGAATTCAACACATCATTGAGATCTCACGTAGTTTGTCCTACAGGCAGTCGTCATCTCTCCACAGAACTGCTAAGTGGGAAGTAAACATGTTCGTCACCGCGAAGCTATCACAGGAATTTCTCACCGGCTGTCATGACGACCCAGTTTTTGCGAATGGGTCTACTTGTTATGCACTTAATTTTCTGAAATGAAGAAATTAGTTTACATCACATAACCAAAATACTAGGGAACTTAAACATTTGAGCGCTAACACTAACACAAACACTATTTTGATTCGCGCGGAAAGAATGACCCGCCCACCGTACTTTCACTGAGCGTTAGCGTAGCGATTTCTTGGCCGAACACTATTCTGCACGCTAAATGCTCATGTTTAGTGTATGAAATATAGTCCAAACATTGGACACTTCAAACTCGATTTAAACTAACCAAGTTCATAATTTCAGTTAAAAAAATTATCAGTGAGTGTTCCCCAGCTTGTTAGCTTTCAGTTAATACTAATTATTACTAGCTTTGAAAATTGTTCGAGCCAAAAAAATTCATTAACTCAGTGCCTGTCTAAACGCAGATATTTCACATCGGCGGTCACTCGATGCGAAATTGTTTTAATTGTTTTAGTTAAAATTTGAACTTGTCATGCCCTAAAATTCATTGGGTAGGTATTTAAAATTAATTTTTGATAACTTGCATGCTATTTAAGTTGTCATATTAATTCTTAAATATCTCAAAAACTTTAATTATTTTAACTTAATTTATGTTGTTAGAAGTGAATTACTCTAAAATGTTCTAGGTGTGAAACGATAAAGCAGGTCTAAATTGATGTTCCAATGGCAATTTTGACTTTAATTAGACTTCAGGTCTTAATTTAAAATTCAGTTAAGTTTAATTGGAATAACGTTAGGAGTAGCGTAAACGTTGTGCGTGCTTGAGCTTTTTGCAAAATATGCTAACGCTAACACTAATCGAAAGGCGGGACCAAAATAGTGTTTGCGTCAGTGTTAGCGTACGATGTTTAAAGTTGGGCGTCCACGGTGCAAGTTTTATTTCATAGAAACTATGAAACTTGAAACTCTATAGTTTCATGAAACTATGAAAC